>JANEHU010001772.1:0-37314 GCA_027563435.1 Nasonovia ribisnigri
TTTCATTTTCATTTATATTTGTTTGTTTGTTATCTTCCCATGGACGAAAACAAGCCATACTGGATCTTCATAAAGTAAAAATAATAACCAATCAAATAATTCTATAGTGAATAATAGAAAAATAATATGCTTATAGCCATTGATGCAAATAGATGGTGACTTGAGGGGGGGGGGGTCACAGGTTTCTAATACCCTCAAATCCCCCCCCCCGGGTAAAATTGAGCGTCGTGGCCCAGGGGTAATAATATCATAGCATATAATTCATTATATTCTAATAATGCATTTGATTATTATTTATTACAATTTAGAGGGTATTAACAAAGTAAAATTAAAAATGATTAACCATCAAATTGGATATTGTTATAGATAATCTTGTTTGTACTATAGTCCATAATCATTGATTAGTAGGTACCTATAGAAATTAATTTCACAATATCCATTTTGAAATTACAAGACTATTATTGTATGTTATTTGTAAAGGTTTAACAAAAAGCATAATTATTAATTTTATAAGTAAAAAAGTAAAATATTTTTAACTAATATATTTAAAATATTTAAAAATCATAAATGTTTAATATCTAGGTATACCTATAAAGTGTGAAAATTCAATATAATTCTATGTAAGTTTTACGATTTATTTACTATACAAAAATAGACAATAGTTTTGCATTGTAACTAGAAATATGCATCAAATAGACATTTTGGGTAAAAATATCCTACTATTAGTGCACCTGAGAGGTAAATATATCATAGTATATTTTAAACAGGTACCGTCTATTTAAATATATGATAGGGCCTAGGATATTATTACCTCCAACGTACAATTTTGTTGTAGGGGGGGGGGGGTGGAAATAACGTAGTACCTATATTTTTACCCACCTTAAAATTGTAGGTAATATACAAGGATATTTTTATAGAGAGGTGGTAAAAATTGCCATTTATTGGGCCTCAATTCAAAATTTACTTCTTAAGTATATTGGTATTATTTAAAGTTTTATTTTAAAAACTAAAACTTTTCTAAATAATGAGTGTAGACATTTATTAATGGAACACCCGTTATTATCTCATTTTGAATTGACAATTGTAGTTGAACCACCCACCCATCCATAAATTTATTTATTGTAATGGGTTTTGCATTATTATTATTTCATAGGTAATACTTAGTACCTACTTGGCTATACATTTTTAGACTGAAATACTGAATCCTCCGACCAAGTAAACTAAATTTGGATTAATTTTAGTTAAAATAATTCATATAATAAATAAATATAAATAACCAATTTTTATTAAATTTTGATTAATTACTAATAATATAATATAATATATTACATGGAGTTGACATATTGTTTTTGTTGGTATATTATTAGTTTTTATAAATTTTATATATTATATTATATTTATTATTGCCGTCTCCATAGCGCGTTTATAATAATATTATTTGTTAATACGATTGATACCTCATTCTAACGATTTGGTCCATTTATTAGACCTGTAGCCTTTAATAAATAATACAAAAATATTAACACATATTAAATGGGAATGTTTAGGTTTTTGAATGATAATATATTAATATATATACACGGTCGTGTGCTTCAACTTATTTTTTTTTTTACTTAAATAGCAATTGTGTCGCTGGATTTGTTTCAAAATTCTAATCATTCAGTAGAATTAATAATAGGAAAATAATGTCTCATTACCTAGCCTTACGAGCTTCTTATTTTTTAAAACATTTAAATCCACGCAGTACCATGACGTGGTCACGTTGCAATTAGAAAATATTGATCTATTAATAATAATTTATCCAATGTAGCCAATGTAGGTAATATATATTATTAGGTATATATAAAATATAGATTTGACGTGTTGTCATTTAATATCATGTACCTAGTTAAGTGGCTAAATATTACGTTTCAATGCATATAAAACTCTGATAGGATATTATTTACTATTATTACTACAATATGAATATAAATTAAATATATTATATTTTAATTAATAGAAAATATACTTACGAAGTTACGACACAATATAACAGCACAATTATTCTAAATATGATAATTATATTTTAAAATAAAGTAGATATCAAGGTACAGTATACACACCTAAATACAAAATACAAAATTAATTTAAAAATTATAGTTATTATTAAAGCTCAAAAAATACTTAAATACTTTTATAAATTACTTACCTTCTTTTGTACGTACGTCTTTTCTCAAAATCAATTAAAAAAATAATAAATACAAATTGAATAAACCAGCAATACAGGTACTTTGAACAAAATAGTTGGGTATAAAATATCATAAATCAATGCTTATTATGGAATAACTATGTTGTACAACAGTAAAGCTAGGAGTGATTATAAAATGTTCGAATAAAATAATTTTAAGGACAAACAATGATAAAAATATAAAATTTATATGTAAATACCAAATATCAATAATAACAATTATAACTGAATTGTGGATTCAAAAATAGATGTTTAGCTTAATAGAAACGTTCAAAAATATATTATGTATACATCTTGTTTCCATTTTTCATAAACACAAATACGTAATACGTCCAAAAATAGAAACTTCGAAAAGCAAATTATTATATCGGTAGTATACATTTATTATAATAATATTAAACATAAATATTTCATGCTGGTTAACCGTTAAGTATTTACTATTTTGTAAAACCTATTATTAATAACAAAACAAAATGGTAGTTTGACTTTAATAGTTGTGTAATCGTGTAGACTGTAGATAAATTAAACAAATAATTAATTTTGTTTAAAAACATTTATTTGAAGAGGTAGGTTATAACTTATAAGTTATATAGAAAAAATTATTAATTAATAAGGGTAAAAGGTTTTACTAATACCAATAAGTGGACATTTGCATATTATAAAACATTATGATGGATGCGATAAAAAACTCTTGCATCTTAGAAAATTTTGTAAGCGAGTTTTACCCCCCCCCCCCCTGTAAAAATTTGTAGGTGGGTAAAAATCGCCTGTTACGCCGGGCGATTTTTACCTCAGGCGATTTTTACCCCCCCGGTAAAAATTTGAAGGTGGGTAAAAATCGCCCGTTACGCCAGGCGAATTTTACCTCAGGCGATTTTTACCCCCCCGGTAAAAATTTGAAGGTGGGTAAAAATCGCCCGTTACGCCAGGCGAATTTTACCTCAGGCGATTTTTACCCCCCCGGTAAAAATTCTCGGGGGTACAAATCGCCGGTGACACCGGTCACGTACTAAAATTAAATATAACGAATACAATCAGTCGTCGTGTAAGATTCAAACATTATTATTATGATTATTATTATGACACCCGTTGAGCGAACGCGTCCCCAATAAAATATACGACGTGATAATATTGTATGGAATTTTATAAAAAAAAAACCGTTTAAATCATCCCAGTGTTAAAAAACCTGAAAACCAAGCACGGCACGGATATCTGTAAGTCACATTACATGTTATTATTTTCGTTATTTTTTACTTTTATTATTATTATTATTATATCACTCTATTTGGCACCGTTACGTAGTGAACAGTAACTCGAAAAACTTTGTTTTTCATAAAACCGAATCTAATACAGGGGTGGTATACGTTTTTAAACGTTTTTGAAAATGTTGTTTTTTTATACATTAGTAATACGCGGTATATAATATTATAGGTGCCTTCTTAAAAGTTAAAATTAATGTTTTCTTAATATTTAAATTTAAATTATAATAACTAAATAATATAATTCATATAAAAATGTTAATTCCTTTAAATTAAAAAAAATAATTAAAGTAAAGCATTAGTTCTAAAGTAAAACATAAAAATAATCCTGAACTCGGAGGTTTAACATAGAATTATATAAAATACATAAAATAATCAAAAAGTCACTATTACACACCGAACTTTACTTAACATCTAGTTATCAGAAACTAATTGTTAACTAACCTTACCAATTTCTCGATAACAGAATTATTATTATTTTTTTTATCGTGTTACAATTTATTTTCGTTCTTGTTTTTATTTTTTTTTTGGCTTTTGCCATCTTTTGTATTCGTTTTGCACTTGTATTGTTTTTGTTTTCTATCCCTGATGTAAAATATAAATGGATCTTTAGTTCCTAATCCCGGGCTAAGCCCAAACTGATTTACTGAAAAAAGATTATATTTTTTTTTCAAATAACTTACTGCCTAGCCTCGATTTAACTATAATCATACTTATTTAAACTTCTGATAGTTCAGACATCTGCCGGATGACGTTGTCTATCTATCCCCTCTAAATTACCCAAATCAATAATGCCAATTGGTTTATATTTTTTTTCAGCTAAGAAATTTTTAACTGTGGCTGAATGGACTAGATGTAGAACAATTTGAAACTGGAAGTTCTTATTAAGTACTTATTTTTTTAAATTTTTTTTTAATAATATAGGTTTTACACGTCTTGGGTACCTTTTATTTGTTTAATATTATTAACTATTATATAGTAGGTACCTATTTACCTTTTTACCTAGTAACATACTCATTTAAATCTTTAATTTGCATGGACAAAAAAAAACATTAACATTGTTTTGCACAACACAATTTAAATGTTTACCTAGAAACTAGCTTTATAAGTTATAACAAATTATAAACAAGGAAAATAGTTCACATTCATCGGCCGTCCTGCATCGTGCCATAGAGATAGAAATGTTGACTTGTTTTCAAAGTTATATCGTCAATTTATAATATAATATTATTATGATTATTGTTACACAAATAAGTAATACAACTATAGGTATCTGTGACTTGTTCTACCTATATTCAACATTAAATAAACTAAAGATTATGTCATAATATTATGATATAGTTGGGAACATAATAGCAAATTCACACCAATGCATTATAATATAATATAATATTAATATTATGAATGAATATTATTCATTAATATACAGTATACAGGATGATTTTTTGAACCACTGTTTAAACCACCATTTTTCGCTTTAATACTACTATATTTTTTCGAATTCTGAATTTGACTATTTTCAACTATATTATACTTAATAAGAACATACTTTTAAATTTCTGATAGTTTTTGCACTACTTAAGGTTAGGTTAGGTTTATCCTGTAGCGTTATAGACTTCTATTTTGCAAATGAGAATTCACCCCCTTTTTAACTACATATTATTTAGCAGATGATTTTTTTGAAAATTTTGGTGTATCTAAATCAAAAATCTAATGACCAGTTTCTGAGTTATTAAAATGATTATCTTGAGGATAATAATCCTTAAAAATGATATTACAAAAATATAAACTATTATTATTAGATATTGTATTTATTATACTAATCAGAATTTTAATACATAAATAATTAAAGGAAAAAATAAGAGTTGAACATGTTTAAAAAGTCATTCTGTATACTAATAATGACTAAACTAATAATAGTTCAACATTTTTATACTATCGATAATTTTTTAGTAGAAAATAAATTAAAATATATAATAAAAAAAGTATTTTATTTGTTGGCTTGCACAAGTCCCCTCTACACCTCCTTCCCTAATTGTGCCAATTATGGATGATGTATACATAACATATAGGTACGTTTGTAATCATTATTATATTACTTATTTATCGAAAATATTTTCCGAATATATTATAATAATATTATGTCTCCTGACAAAAAATGCATATAATATTATTGGGAATTATCGAGAATAAAATGTACAAAAAAAAAAAGTAATAGCGGGGCGGCTTATTCTACAACAGTATAAAATATATAATATTGTTTATAACGACATGGACACACGGAAGTTTTATCGATGGTTTTTTTTTTTTGAGAGAGAGAGATTTTATTCTACAGACACATAATCTAACGTTAATAGTATAGTAATGAGTCGTCTTCAAATGGTTTGTTTCGAAGAGAACTGAAAAAAAAAAACTCGTCGTCTGCAGTAAAAAACGATTATAGATAATATAGAAATGGTTATAATGTTATTAGACAGTGTATAGACACATAATAATATATTATTATTGTTATAAACATTAAAAAAAACTTATATATAGTTATATTATAGTTTCTGTTTCGGATGACTCACCGTCGAGCTATTTACAATATTATTATTATTATTATTATTATTATTTAATAACATTCTTAGGCGTAAGACATCACAATATTGTTATCTCGGGACGTACGATGACGTAGGTATATAGGTACGATATCATCATCGTCGAATAAACAAAATCCATTAGTGTAATAACCCAAAAATAATTTGTTTTCCGTGTTTTCTCGCGATGAAAGACACTTTTTTTCACGACGCACAAGTGTGTGTGTGTGTTTTTTTCTATAAAAATATCATTTCATGTAATAGGTAGCTTGTACTTTTAAATATTGTTTAAAACACTTTTTGCGCTACATTAACGTCGTACAAAACACTCTGCATTATCTGATAATGTATAGTTTTGTCCAGTTACCTATACGCTCGGTGAGATCTATATTATAATAATACATTTTAATATTACCGGGGCGGCCAAACTTTTTTTAATCGAGATCAACTGATAATTATACGACTTTCCTTTAAAGGTTCGACGAATGATAAAACTGAAGTGTAAGATTATCTAAATATGAGTGTTTCAAATTAAAATATCGAATTGTTTTAAAATAGATTAATGTTATGCGAGTCGGCTTACTACATGTCATTGCAAAATCATATAGTTAACAAATAATTTTAAGTCGATACCGCTACTATCAACTTCAAAATAAAAACATATTTTTTTTCACACTGTTCGTGAGGAGAAATATATTGTTCTCGGTAGACCATAATCAAAAAATTTCAACCACCCCCAAATAGACGGCTCGGAATGACATGTACAAAACGCGATGTCGACGTGCCAAGAGACTTCTCCGAGGACGACGGCGGCGGTGGCTAATTAGGTATATAATATTACTGTCGTCGTGTTTGTTTTTAATGCTTCTTCGTACTCCTCCTCCATTCGCCCTCTTACTCTGTAATATATACCATACGCGTTTGAAACTTATAAACTATAGAATTATGTACATAATTAATAATACTTACCTGAAAATTCCTTACTGATTCAAATCCTAAAATATTTACCCACTTGTGTCGTAAATAAATTATTGCCATTATAATATGATGCAGAGTCCTGCAGCAGCCCGACACACGTGGACGACCACAGTTTTGGTTCTGGTCCAAGTAATCCAAAAAGTAAGCACCTGTCTACTTAAAATTGTCACGTTTGTGCAAAAGTACCCATTAGACAGTGACATTAAAGTTGACGAGAAACCTGCGCTGCAGTGCAAGACCGCTGTACATTTTTATTTGCTGAAGAGTGCAGTATAATACATTAATAATTATTGTAATTTTTTTTATTTCAATCTTTAAATATTGGTCGAACGACTATTAATGTGTTCCATCCATTCTTCTCACATCCGATACGATTTACTTCGATTATTTACAGTGGTTTCTGCAAACTCAAATTACCAACGGGCCACGTTATATTATGTTTATGAGTCAAAAATGTACGAGAAAAACATATTTTTTTTCGCATTTCAAACTACTAAACCCAAAATAAATGAAGACAATATTTATTTCGTCTATTGAACATCATTATTATTGAAATATTTGAATTCAACTGTATTTAATACTAGGTACTTGTAATATTACAAATATGTTATGCAAATTGATTTTTTCTCTAATAATTATTTATTTTTATTTTCAAAATGTTTGAAGAAACCAATGTTTTTTGCGGGTCACATGTTTGAGATACCACTGCCCTATATTATACCCTATTTCATAACATCAGTGACGTTACAACCAAAATTTGTCTAAGGAGAGTCCAAACATGACACATTATTCTGACAAAGCACAACTAAATACAAAACATGAGCCGGTGTCGGTTTTTAAAATTTTCCGAAATTCTATTAAATTTGAAAATTATATCTTATATTATGTTGCCACCTTAATTTATTATGATACTTTTACCTCTGATTTACTGCCCGACACTTAATTAGGGTGTGATGCGGAGGCGGATAGGACGAGGGTTAACGTGGTGGATTATATCGAAAAAAATTATTGCATCCGAAAGAAAAAGACAGGCCTGATTGAACTCCACATTTTTATCTTATTTAAAAAAAAATGTGAACATTTTCTTATTTTTAAAGACATATTATTAAGTTTGGGATTAAAATATTTAAAACAGAGTTCAATGTGGCCTGTAGAAAGAAGAAGGACGATAAAAAGCGTTGAAGATACATAATCTGCAGTTTCAAACCGGAACCAGCACCGTAAAATTCATCAAGGTTAGGTCTGCCTGCTAGTCCCTGCCCTGTAGTCTGTATATTGGCTGTACTCTGCGGTCTTCAGGCAGTCACAGTAGCGGTAGTAGCTACTACTAACTATCTGATAAAAGTTAAATTATTGTACAAAATATTAATATGTGTAATAAGTAATAACACATAAAATATAATATGCTACTGTATAGGAACTGACATAATATATATTTTTTTTTTACCTGCAGCTGGGTCTCGGGCATGTAAGAACTTATACACATTAGGTCAAACACAATATTCTATTTTATAGAATTTCCCTACAATTTCCTTGCAGAGGGAAAATGTCGAGTAGCATGCTAAATTTTTAGATTCTGAGCGGTGCGATGAATGTATTGATTTTATAATGATGTGTGTTTTTTTATTTTTTTATTTTTTTTTTTGTGTCTGTCATCGCCTTTTAGGACAGTAAAAATGCTTCGATTTTCTTCAGTAGTACCTTCTCTGATAGGAAAGTGAATCTAGTTGGTACTTTGGGGGGGTTAAAAGTTAAAATGTCAAAGTAGTTTTCAAAAGCGCCGTGAAAAACAAATGAAAAATTAAGGGAAAAACGGGAATTTTTACGGAAAACCGATTTTCGACAAAATCGATTTTTGTTTTTGAAGTAACTCTAAAAGAAATAACAGTATATACATGACATTTTGACCGAATGTTTATATTAACATTTTCTACACTCCATAGCGTATTCAAAATATTCGGACTTATTTTGAGCTGTTAACGGACATTTTCAGTTTCCAATTTTTTTAGTTTTTTTTTCAAAAATGTCAATAAAATTTTATTTGATGGGTATAAAATCTTGAAAATTTAATAGTAGGCTTCTAATATATAGTTTCAAAGGCCAATTAAAAATATTAAAAATCCGTCGTCACAACTTTTTTTTATAAGTAATCAAAGTTCAAATTTTGACAAAATACGTAAAAATGACCAAAATGTGCAATTTATTTTGAGTAGGAAATTCATAAAAATTTTTCTTTTTAAATCTAAGGTTTGAAAATGTAATACAAGATTTCTCATAAGTTTGCCTAATTTTATCTATAAAAAAAAATTTATAAGCAAGTCATAGTAAATTTTTATGAGCATTTTAAGTTAGTAAATTTTTACAAGATTAGATATTCACTCGATTTCTCATGTAGCGATTTTCCTATTTTGTTGCAATACAAAAACGTACATGCATGAAAATTTCACTGAAAGTTTTTGTAAGCATTTTCTATACACCGTCTAATTTTGAATATATTTCGACTGTTTTTGAGCTTTTTACGGACCATTTAAATTTTAAATTTTTTTAGCTTTTTTTTTTATATAAATACCAATAAATATTTATTTGTTGGGCCAAAAATAATGAAAATTTAATACAAGGCTCCTTATATATTGCTACAATAGCAATTGAAAAATATTAAAAATACATAGGCACACATTTTTTTTATAAGCATTTAAAGTTTGAATTTCGACAAAATTCATCAAAATCTCGAAAATTATCAATCATTGTAATTAAACAATATTATAAAATGGTCAGTTTTTATAACTAAGGATTAAACATTTAAAATAAAAATTCTAATAAATAGTACATACTGTAAACAAAAAATCTAAAAAATATATAAATAGAGTTATTTTAGATTCTGAGCGGAGCGATGTTTTATTGTTATTTTAAGTTCAAATTTGGACGAAATTACACATTAAAATCAATTTTAACGAGTAAATGTATATAGTATAATATTTTTTCAGCATCACTGATAATTTTAGGTTAATAATGAAATGATATGAATAATATTAATTCAACTTAGCAGCTACCGTAAAATAACAATATCAATATAATTTAAAATATCCTAGACTGACATACCGTCTCCGCTCAGAATCGTTTTTCGTATACAATGATATTATATCATTGAATTCAAATTTAATACCATCCATTATACAGTGATCTACTTGTGACCTACTGTACAGCAGAGCGACATCCACTTGACCCCCTTTTTTTTACTCAAATATGTACTTGGTAAAGGTAAAAAAAACGCATTGTTTTATTCGGCCAAATATAATATATTTTACTTATATATTATTATGATTCCTTAATTTTTCTTGCGGACGGAAAATATCGAGTAGCAAGCTATATTTTTTTACTCAAATTATGTGTACTTAGTAAAGCTTAACAACGCATTGTTTGATACAATATTAATATATTATAGTTAATCGTATTTCACAATGTTTTATATACTATTATTGCCTTAACATTTAAATATTATTATTGTACTTGAGCCCTCCGGACGTTTATTTGATAAATATATAAATGAATAAATTATGTAATAGTCCTCTGGGATTTCCTTTGAAATGTTATATCGGTATGCTTTTCGTCGTATCGAAATAATATTTTTTTTATTGAAATAAACTTTGATTTCAATACAATATCTAACTGACTATTGCATCTTGTTTATGCCCATTATTACTCTTGGTATTATATTACAATAATTTTCGTATGATAAAATATTCAAGAAAAAAAACTCAAATCAAATCGAATTGTTTACATTTATTCGATCCACAGTAAGCAGTTTTTTTTTGTGGGAGGGGAGGTGGGTGGTGGTCGTGAATCGGACTCTGAGTCCATCCCCTCAGTTGTGCCATTATGTTAACATATAGTTTGATATGCCTGCGACTTAATAGTCGCTTCCTGTTTCTTGCTTCACTTTGCGATTTTTCCTTCAATATTGTATTTTAGTATTGTTATACGTCCACGGTGTATTATTTCTTATGACATGTCCCAAATCCACGTCTTTTTTCTATCCTTCACGATTGTCCATCATATTGATCTTTTTTCTTTTATCTCCACTCCTTAATTTACCACCATTTTTCTGTCAATGATATTATATTATATGTTTAACACCGTTCGCTGTCAGCACCAATAGTTTCAATAAAGCTTCTACATGTGTTTGCTTCTGTCTGCTTTCATAATACTATTGTTGTCAACGATTTCGCACCGTTCAATGCCACACCCGCCATACAATTAGTGTTTTTATTAATTATAATTTATTTATAATTCATAAACAGGCCTTTTGACAGAAAATTGAATTACCTGCAATTAAATACGATCTGTGTAAATAAATCGATATGTAAATAAACAGTAATCAGCAAACAATATCATCTAGTTAGTATTTTATGAATAAAATTAATAAATAGATACCTAGCTAATAATTATTTAAAAAACAACATTTAAAAAAAAAAAATACATAATACGCTAACTAAGGAGAAGAAAAATAACGTAACGTTGACCAAATACCATTCATAAATCGATCTCGAGACATACTAAAAGAATCGACATACACAAAGTTTATGACTATAAATTTATCGCGAACGCTTTTTTAAAGTTCGTGTGTATATATACAATCAACCTGTTGTCCCTCATTAACACCATTTAAAATCGATCCTGGTATAATGTGCTATAATGTTACTTGGTGTATTATGGTATCCAATTAAAACGTTAATATAATATTATATTATGTTAAAACGTTGCATTAATCTCTGGTATTGAGCTATGGTACCAAAGGGGAAATATGATACGATTTAGGTATACGAGATACTTATACCGAGTACATTATTTTGAGGGACAGGTATACTGAAATAAAACATTAATAATATAAATTATTTTACTTTTTAAATTTTCAATACACTTATAGGTACACTGCACTGAGCAAGCGATGAAACGAGACTACTTCGTCAGACAGATATTACCTATATTTAAATACGGTAGAGCTTTAGGTATATTTTTTTATAATACCGTGTTATACCGGTATTCTATCAGTATTATACTGAAAAGTACCTAACGTACCTTAAATTATCCGAAATTGAACACATGCCATGCAACTATTGCATATTATGAGTATTGATGACCAATTTTATAATTACTTAATAATTTCAGAAAACATATTTTTAAAAACCACAACAATACAAGAATTATTTTACTGTAAACTAATATTTTAAGTCATGCTACAAATTCTGATATAAGTACCTAGTGAGTAGTGACTATAAATAGTTTTAACTTAAATTAATGAAATAATTACAATTAATGCAATTGCTATAATTCATAGATAATTATTATATTATTAAATATCAAATTAATATTTTCTAATAATATTGACTAATACTTTTTTGTCCTAATACACATTCTACACCAAAAAATAGTTTTATACCATGTGTTTAATACAATATCATAACACTACTGTATAATATAAAATAAACTCACATCTCTAATATATGTAATAGGTCTAAGGTTTTTTTCTATTATATTGTTAGTTTCCAACAAATAAATTACCATGGATCGACTGTTATGGTTATTACAATCATCGATTTGAATATACCTATAGTAATGTATACCCATTACATAATATCAATTATTATATGATTAAAGAGATAAGACAATAATATGCACGAAATTAATTATAACTTATACGTATAGATAGATAATACAACGGAAATTAAAACTTATGAGAAATTAAAGAATAAACATTGAAATAACATATCAATTAATGCGATATTATTATATGCGATTGAAATAATGAGATGGGAGAAAATAGATATTTTGAAGTAGGATTGTTACTAAAATTTTTTTTCACTAAGTCTTAATCAGCATCATATTAATTAATAATCATAATATTGGTTAGTAATATTATTAGTAATGGTTGTATGTGTACTATGTATATTATGGCGGGAAACCATGTAAATAATACAGAACGAATATAATATGACCTGTTGACCATCGTTAAGATAATTTAAGACACCTATCTCTATCACTGTCACTATTGTGGTATAATCCAGGTGTTACGTGGTATAATATGGTACCTATAACTATTAAAACGTTAAACGTTGCTTCAATCTCCGGTGTATCTGCCCTGAGGGAAGATACACACTGAACGGGGGAAATATGAGATGTTGGACATGACACTTAACAATAGTCATACCAAGTACAATTATTTAAAGTACTATATTGAACTAAAATAATAAAAATTATTAAACTTAACTTTACCGATGACCTGGTAGAAATACGCACGTAACAAGGGATGAAACGAGACTACTTTGGCAGGCGTATATAATATTATAATAGGACAATTTAATAAGTAGGTCCAAAGATTTTTATTATTATTATTATTATTATTATTATTAGATACAGGATTTTGATAAACTAAAAACACACGAAAATACTCTTAAAATATTTAAAGAAAATCAACTTAAAAATTACTAAAAAATCTTATTAAATAAGTAAAAAAATTAAATTTAATATTCTGAGCAGAGCGAGTGGTTTTTTCTTTAGTTTTTTTTTTTTGTGTTTGTCACGACTTTATTTAACAGTATAAATCTGTTTGATGGGAAAGTGAATTGTGAATCTAGTCCAAACAAAATCGTTTAAAAATGATTTTGTAGTCAAAAATGTATAAAATGTTTAACTTTTAAAGTTATAAGGATTGAAAATTTAAAACAAGGTTTTACGTTAATAGATAAATAAATTACTTTATTCACAATAATATCATCAAATATACTTAGTAATATATCATAGGCCTGACTGACCACCTTTGCTCAGAATCATTATTTGTATAATTGTATACAATGATATTTTACATTGAATTCAAATTTAACACCCTGCATTGTAGTGACCCACTATTGTACCCTACTGTGACACCCAGCCTTGACAGCCTTTTTCTTCGTAACTGTACAACTTTATAAGCATAAAAATTAAAAAAATATGGTACCTATATACAATTTATAAATCATATCACAAAAACTTCTTAGGTGATTAAAAATCAAAAATGTATACAATTAAGTAATACAGTAGGTAATACAACTTATAAAATATTGTTATATACTAATTATTTATTTATACAATTTTAAACTTATAAAATTTGCACTATGCACTACTGTAATTTATAAATGATTATGAAACCATTTACAATATTAAGTAACTAACTAATTTAATAAGTAATAAATAAAACACATTAAACATTTTTTTATATGAGTTTTGAAATAGGTTATGATATTGAATTAGCTTATGAGTTTGTAACTTAAAAGCTAAACGTCTATGTTTAAATTTTTTATACTTATATTACCCAAGGATATTTTGTTAAACAACTTTTGCATTATTATATTATTATGTAAATAAGTTACATATTTTCTTTGTTTCATACAGTAAACCAACTTTTGAAAATGTTCACTTGCAAGTTGATGACTACTAACTTTTAGATATAATAAACATTCATTTTTATTTGTCATAGAAATTAAATATTTCAAGAAAGTAAATTATAAAACTCTATACTACTTATAACTAATAAACTACCTACTCGTTGGAAATTTGATTTTTATAGACCGGAGTACTCCGAATAATAACCCGCTTCGCAATATGAAATTAAAATTGTATGTTGTCGTTGAAAATACTAGAAAACTTAAACAAAAAAATAAAAAAGATAGCGACAATAAGTGGAAAACTGGAAAAGGTATAACTATTACTTTTTTCCACCGCATTTTCAAACCACTATACCGCCGGGCACGCTCCGTTCTTAATTTATATTCGCGCAGATACACATAATATTATAATTTATACTTCAATGGCATTTCACGATCGAAGAAACATTCTCGTCTGGTCGGCACGCTGACAAAGCCGCCGCGGCCCGCCACGAGTACGGCACCTGTAGAGGCCGAACGCAACGCACAAATATGCGTAAATGCGTAATACACGTATATAATATAGGGTTTAAAAATGCCATGAAACGTATTTTCTTGAAAATAATATTTTATGTATGTGAAAAATGAAAACTTAAAAAAAAAAAAAATGGTTTATTCCATGTAAACGTTTATTGTAAAGGTAAACATAAACCTATAGCGAGAGAACATTTTTTAAAAGCAGTGCTTATAGATCTAAAGGAGGTTGTTATAAGTGCAAAATATTATGCTTTTGAAATCGTTTATATAAAAGCTTCACTGAAAATACGAAAATATGCAAACATATACCGAGTATGAAAATCCCCAAGTAAAGTGTTGTCATTGTCTATATATATCATATATATCATAATATATACATCACCATACAGGCTTATTGCAATAAATTAATTACAGATTGTTTGTTTATAAAATTAAATTTTTAAAAAAAAACGTAGAAACTTTTAGAAGTTAAAAAAAATAAATAATAATATTAAATCTGTATTGTGTCGCGTCACACAAATGTTTTAAAAGCCACTGTACTGAAATGGACAGAAAAAAGCAAAATAACATTTAAATAAAATTTCAAATATGCAAAAATATGTTACACACAATTTCGTATTTAGTTTTTTGGATTTCTGAAACAATTATGAATAGAACTCACATAGTCATTTCTTAGACCTCTCAAAATAAATATGTACATTTTAGAAGTTATAATATGAGCCCTGGGGTTACAGGGCATTAACATAGTAACTCGTAAGCCTTGTTTGCCAATAGTCATGCGATGTCGATATTTTCTGAGTGTAATCAATAATAATTTCTAATTATCTATACCTAAATACGTTTAAAATAAAAAAACATTTTTCATAATTATTTGATGCAAAAACCTCAAGTAAAAATATTTCAAAATCAAAATCCTGACGTATATTTTAAACAGAGTATAATACATTTAATATACTTACATTCGTTATTAAAACAATTATTAACGTACCCATTTGAAAAGAATTGTTTAACAACACTTTAAAAGACTATATATATATATATTTTTTTTTATCGACGACGTTGCATTTTATTTATTAAATCCAAAGCAGAATGTTATTGTCTGAGTGGGTATATATAATCAATCAATATAATCAAATTTCCGACGTATTGTTTTATGAGTTTTTAGTATTTAAAATTAAAATTCAGTTGTGGAGTAGAGTGGTATACGGTTACCTCTCAAAATGTTATCCCGCTCATGGGTTATAAAATACTCTTCTACAGGAAAAGTTATTTAAGAAACGTTAATTTATTATTTTTATTTCGATAATGTGATAAAAACTGCAACAAGGTGATTCAGAAAAAGTTATTTTTCTCAAAACTACTACATCGTTGCTTAATGCCTTTTGACTTAGGAGCTGGGCAGTTACTGCTAGCATAACCACTGGCTAGTCTCGCGGGCCACGACGGGGGGGGGGGCTATATAAATAATAATTATATAATTATAAACGATTTAAACTTAAAAATACATTATTGCGCTTCCACACCGAGTTACGCCCCGCAAAAAGATTAGAACAATCGCGTCAATTTGTTTTTGTGCGGGGTGGGTAAAATTTAACTAGTGTTCTATAATAATATTCTGATTTATTACTTTTATGGTGCAGCGGTGCCAATAACTATAATATCAGTGCCAATAAAAAAGTACACACTGGACCCTATCGACGCAAACCGATCGTTATTGACCCATTACTGCTATTATTACAAATGTTTGTCGTTGTTATTATTATTATTTTTTTAATCACCTACGTTTGTTATTATAGGTGCCACTCGGTCGCGCGTGTGTTTAAACCTCGTTAAGAATCGTCACGACGCGAGCCTAGGTACCTAGGTATACCTAGGTATATATTATTATGTTACGGAGAAAACGACACGAGAACTTGCGAAGAATAAATTATTATTAGGTACCTATATAATAGCTGGTATATATTATTATTATTATGCGATATCGCTGACGGCAGGTTGTCTTAAAGGTGTCGCACGACTCGTGTGCAGCAGCTCATTCTGCGGGCTTACAACTATATGTAATGTTGGGTTTGCCGTAGGGTTTGCATTTCGATGCAAAATCTTCTTATTTTATCTTATTTTATTTTAGTTTTTTTTTTTTTATCTACACTAGTATTATAAAGATTTGATTGTATGCATTGAATAGACTCCGAAACTACCAGACCGATTTGAAAAATTCGTTCGCCATTAGAATGCTACATTATCCCCGAGTGACATAAAGTAATTTAAAAAAAGGGTAAACTAGACGTCCGACCCGGGGAGGTGCTCCAACAGTGATCTTGAGATTAACGATGGACATTTTTGTTTATAAATGGTTTCTATTGAGGTTATAGGAGAAATAATAATTAGTAGAAATTAGTATTTTATTTGTAGGTACATATATTATATTGGTTGTCATTAGTTAATGGGACGGATCAAGCATGCATATACAATCCAATTTTAGCACAATGCATATATGCTTGATATGCTGTAGGACATCGTCGGATTGCCTACCGGGGTGGCTGCAGAGTAACTGAAGTGAGTTCATCCAAAAGGAGTCGAACAATCACAGTTTTTAAGAGTTGACATTTTTTACGGGCTATAAGTGTGCAGGATCGCTAAATAATAATAAATTAGAAGAAATATGCCATGTACATTTTGTACGGATATATTTATTAAAAATACAAATCTTTGGCCTGGACAACGTCGGGCAGGACAGCTTGTATAGGTACAATATAAATTATAATATAATCATTTCCTTGAACTAATTCGTTTCCTGCGATCGTCGCCTTATAAAATATAGTACCTGTAATTTTAGATTCTGAATGTAGCGAAGCAGAAATTCTCTGATCAGATCAACATATATTATACGACGAATGGACAAAAAATAAAATCTATTTTTTTCAAAATTTGATTTTGCGTAAAATTGACCATTTGTTCACAATTTAGATTCTGGGCGGAGCGATAAATGCATTGATTTTACAACGATGTGTATTTATTTTTTATTTTTGGTGTCTGTGTAGTTGAAATAATGGTTCAGTTTTCAACTACACTATTTTGTTCGACGGGAAAGTAAATCTAGTATGTCAAAATTTAAAAAAAAACCCAGTAGTTTATAAAGTATATATATAACTATAGTTCTATAGTTAGTTCAATTCATTCCAATTATTTTTTCAATTAAAATTTAAAACTATTAATTACTAAGCTTTCAAGGTTCGCGTAGTTCATAATTCACACGGTACATATTATACCCATATTATAGTGAACTAATAAGATATCGATGATTCGACCAGAAACTAACTATGTACTGTCAGGAAAATAGCGCCATCATTAAAAATCGATTTGCTGATACTAAAGAATTTCAAAATTGTCGTAGAACAATCGGCTATTAGAAACGCATAAGTTTTTTAGAGGTTCCATATGGTCGTTAAAAAACAACCGTGCTCACACGATGTATAGGAATGATTCGACGGTCGTGTACCAGTTGCTCTCGAAAGATGATTTATTTTATACCAATCCTTCCCCCCCCCCAAAAAAAAACTACCTAGAGAAAAATGCACCAGTTTCATTCAACCGAATGTACCAGCTTATTTCCCTAAACCAAACGTACCAATTGCCCTCATTATATTCTATACACGATTTTAATACCAACCCGTATTATTATAGAGCTGTATTAATATATAAATATATTTATTGATAAATTACATTGTATGCCACTTATTATTATTACAAATATTATATTTCATATTTCAATTGTTTTTTATATTGTAAAATACAATACTTACATATTATACAGGGTGATTCACCAATCACCAAGCATGCTCACCCCCCATTTTTCATTTAATAATGAATTTATAAAAATTTTGTTTTTTGAAATTATTGTAAATTATACTAAAAGACCATTTATTCAAATTTTTGAATTTTTTGTACTGCTGAAGGAGTATCCTGTATTGATACAAACTTCTGTTTTTCAAATGAGAACCTTCCTTTTACTGTAAATAATTTGGTGGATAATTTTTTGAAAATTGTTATGTAGGTACTTAATTTTTCAGAATTCGGATGAGTAATTTCTTAGTTATTAAAATGTTTGTTCTAAGGATAATAGCCTTAAAAATGATTTTACAAAAATATAAAACAGACATAATATTGGAACCAGTATTTATTATACTTGGGCTCTTTTTACAAATTATTAATGTTGATAGATTAACATTAATGACTAAAATCTTCAAACCACCATATCCTCACCATATCTTACAAATCCAATACCATGAACATATTTATCTTTACAAAATTTAAATAGCTCAATAACTCGATAGTTCTGATTTTCCAATTTTTCAGATAAAATATCCACTGAATAGTTTACAGTTTAAAAGTGAGTCTCTCATTTGTAAGACAGAAGTTGGTATTTTTACAGGACACTCCTTAAGTACCTACTGAAAATCTAAAGAACTTTGCAATAATATGACGATCTTTAATTTATTATATTATTATCTAAAAATTCGGAAAATCAGAATTTATATCTTGTTCGACGAATTACCCTGTACAAAATATTATAGTAATTTTTTTTTTATTTTCCTATTACGCAATTCAATACAATTATTAATCTTTTGAGGAGCGAATTAAGAACGCACCGGTGTTAATCGCGGAAAACCTCAGATTAGGAATGAAAAATTGAAAAAAAAATGATGAATCATCTCCGCAGTACTGTGGCAAGGAAAACGAAAAAAAAAAAATTCATGATATTTAAAATTTTAAGCTACCATATTTAAATAGATGTTCCAAAATTATGAAAGATTTTGAATAACTGCAGTAGTTATTTGCATCATCGGAGGAGGGTGTAAATCATCCCGGATATAATATTATCGGTGCAGGTCCTCTATCGTGTCCTATTCGCAACAAACACCCCCGACAGAGCCATACGCGCGGTAGGTACATCGTCGGAGGTAAAATTATTATTATTATTCCTACTCCTAATAGTAATTAATGTGATATAATATTATGTGTTGTATTATATATAACCATATATATAGGTTCCTATATTATATGCATTCAGTCGTGTGACGTGCGGCCGTCGGGCGACATAATAATATAAGACACAAAACGTCGTGTTCAAGTTTAAATTATTCAACGCCGACGTCAACACTATACAGGTACTATATAATACGTGCAGAACAATATATACACAGCTGAGGACTATTATATATTATATCCTTTTTATTTTCAAACTCGAATATTCCTGTGGTTTAGTTTCCCACGCACGCACGATCGCACGAGGAATTTTAATGCATTATTAAAACGCCGTATTTAATTTTGTTTGCTTGTATAATACCGTACTATACCGGTATATTATACTGGTATTATACCGGTATAGAGCCTCTCAGTACTTACATTATATATTTATATCATCAGAAATCGAACGCGCAGGTCGTGATACAACTATATTGAATATAACGGAAAACATTATTTTATAATTGGCTTAATAGTTTCAGAAATCATTTTAAAAACTACGATAATACAATAACTATGTTTTAGAGTAAACTAATAGGTATTCAAAGTCATGTAACCAATTTTGATGTACCTACCTATAAAAACTAGAAATGGTTTTAAATTTATATATAATGCAGTTACAAATTACTATCATTCATTGTAAATTATGTTATTAATAATCAAATCAATTTTCTAAAAATGTTAACAACCAATATATTTATTTTTTTAACTGCATACAACTTGTTTAACTACAGTTTAATAACAAATCTATAGCATGTCTTTGATACCTCTTGGCTCTTATAATATAATTTTATACCACTGTATAATACAAACTCACATCTCTAGGAATTTAGATCGATATAACGTCTATAACGACGTTACATTTCGTGCACCACTGCCTAATTACGTATGTATGTACTGTAAAAAAGTTGCGATCAGAATATTATGAATCGCACGTGTAAAGTTTAATATACGCGAATATATTTAATACAGTAATTCGTGAATTAATTTCCCCCTAATTAGAAAGTCTTGCGATAAAAGTTTGTAAAGCGAAATTATTCGGTACCTATGGAAATATGGAATTGACCTAATTTTGGATTTCAATAACAAACGAATAACAAACGAAAGTGATAAGGCTCATAAATCGTAATAATTAAAACAAAATATACTCTTATATATTAATGATAAAAATAACTATATTTCCATAAGTTGGGTCCATTACAATTTCCTCTGATTTTATTTGTTTGTTTCGAAGAAAAATGAGCCACAATAAATATAAATATCTGTTGCAACATTCGAATAAATAATTTATAAACAAAACCAAAATGCAACGATGTTCTCACATTCATTTATCGTCACCGTTTTTCAACGCGCAGTGACTTTATATTGTGTACATCTCAATTGTAATTGACATTTCATAGATTCTGGACGGAGATATTTTTTGACTTTGAACTTTTGACTTTTTTTTTAAAGGGAGTTTCAAAAGTAAAAAGTCATAGTGCTTTTCAGAATAAACAGGAAAAAAAATTTTAAATTAAAGAAATCTAATGATTTTAGGTTTATTTTTCAATGAATTTCAAAAAATATTAATCGTAGGAATTTGTAGCACTGGTACTTAAATTATAGTTTTCTATATCTACTCGATAAGATTTTCAAAATATATAGTATAATTTTAAGCTATTTATAGACATTTGAAATTAATTAAGTCATAAAATCATACTAAACCTCTGATTATTTTTAGGTAGACTAAAAACAAAATAAAAAATTATTGTTTTTTTGGTAGGTGATAAAATACTTTATAGGTATGTTACCTACCTTGCATTAGTTAGGAAGTTTACCTTCAGTTTTTACTACCACAGAACAATCACTATATAGCAGTGCTTCCCATCCTTTTTTTACGACGACACCCTAATTAATAATTTAGAACCAAAAATATGGTGACACACATCTGAACTTAATTAATGGGTTTTGAAAAAAGCAACGATTATAAACATAGGTACCTATAATAATATGTAAATTGAGATCGAGACTATCTTCGCGATTCATTGTTTTAGATTCTGAGCGGAGCGATGAATGTATTGGTTTTACAATGATGTGTGTTTTTTTTTTTATTTTATTTTTAGATTCTGAGCGGAGCGATGAATGTATTGGTTTTACAATGATGTGTGTTTTTTTTTTATTTTTTTATTTTTTTTTTATTTTTTGTGTCTGTCATCACGTTTTGGGACAGTAAAAGTGCTTAGATTTTCTTCAATAGTACCTTTTCTGATAGGAAAGTGAATCTAGTTGGTACTTTGGGGGGTCAAAAGTAAACATTTTCCAGTAGTTTTCAAAAGTACCGTGAAAAACAAATGGAAAATTAAGGAAAAAACGGGAATTTTTACGCAACATTGATTTTCGATAAAATCGATTTTGGTTTTTGGTGTAAGTCTAAAAAAAATGACGTAAATACATGAAATTTTTACTGAATGTTTATATAAGCAGTTTCTATATACCATACCGTTTTCAAAATATTTTGACTTATTTTGAGCTGTTTACAGACATTTTAAATTTCCAATCTTTTTGGTTTTTTTTTTTTAAAAAATCAATAACATTTTATTTATTCGTTAAAAATTCTTGAAAATTTAATAGAATGCTCCTAATATATTGTTTCAAAGGCACATGAAAAATATTAAAAATCTGTAGTCACAATTTTTTTTTTTAAGCATTTAAAGTTGAAATTTTGACAAATTACGTAAAAATGACGAAAATTTGCAAATTATTTGGAGTTAGAAATTCATAAAAATTTTTCTTTTTAAATCTAAGGTTTTAAATTTTAACACAAGATTTAACGTAAGTTTTCTACTTTTATCAAAAATAAAATATCTAAAAGCAATTAAAAATAATTTTTTATGAGTGTTTTAAGTTCATAATTTTACAACATAGGATATTCACTCGATTTCTCATGTAGCGTTTTTCTTATTTGGTTGTAATTCAAAAACGAATAATTGTAGATGCATGAAAATTTCACTAAATGTTTATATTCTCATTTTCTATACACCATTCAATTTTGAAAATATTTTGATTTGTTTTGAGCTGTTTACAGACATTTTTAGTTTTCAATTTTTTTAGTTTTTTTTTTTATAATTGTCAATAAAATTTTATTTGGTGGGCCAAAAAGTCTGAAAATTTAATACAAGCTTTCTTATATATTGTTACAACATCAGTTGAAAAATATTGAAAATACATAGGCATGATTTTTTTTTTATAAGCATTTAAAGTTCGAATTTTGACAAAATTTGTCAAAATCTCGAAAATTATAAATCATTGTAATTAAAAAATTATAAAATGTTCAGTTTTTATAACTAAGTGTTGAAAATTTAAAACAAAAATTCTCATAAATAAATCATACTGTAACCAAAAAATCTAAAAAATATATCAACACATTTATTTTTTACAGACATTTTAATTTCAAATTTAGACAAAATTTCATATTTAAACCAAGAATAATGATTTTAGTTATTTTGATATAATTTAAAAATATTATTTGTTGGTATATGAAACTTTTAGAATATATTGTTATATTTTATATACACGCAATGGCATTTTAAAATATAATTTTTTTGAGAAAAATGAATTTAACCAACTATAGTAAATACTAATGCCTATAATACTAAAATTAATTAGTTTATTCACAATAATATCATCAAATACATTTAGACTTAGTAAGATATTATAGACTGACTGACCGTCTTCCGCTCAGAATCGTTTTTCTTATTCAATGATATTATATCATTGGATTAAATTTAATACCAATCCATTACAGTGACTCACTTGTAACCTACTGTACAGCAGAGCGACATACACTTACCCGCCCTTTTTTTTGATTAATTTTGACCCTAATTAGCGTCTGCATAATATTAATAATAACAGTTTGAAAGTTTGAATCAATTAATGGAAATTTTATGAAATACCTATACAATAGGTAGGTATTATACACAAAAATGACACATGGGAACTATATGTAATGGGAGCCATATATATGTTTGGATTTAATTTGTTTTATATATATCATTATTTATCCGTGTATTACTTACAAACCATATTACTTTCTTATTTACTTGTATATTGATTTGTATAAATACTTCAAATTTTTGTAAAATTGGCTTCAGGCGTTGGAATTATTAAACAAAATAGTAGCTGAAGCACAGATTACATTATGAAAATGTCTATAGAAACAGTAGAAACATGTCTTTCTATCTCCTTCCTAGTAACATTTTTTTTTTGTGAATATTTAAAACCTAAGTTTTTAGATTTGAACGACGAAGGATGATCCTTCCCCATAGAAATCAAAATTAGTAAAAAGGATCCAAATTCTTTGTATTCCCCTAAATTTAAAAGCATAGGTTTGAATTTATCTTGAGTCTCAACGCTCTATTGCGGTGTTGCATAAACAATTTATTAAATTGAATCGGTCCGATCGTGGGCCACTAAACCTTGTATAAGGGACCATTAGCTCACTATTTGCACTATTAGTGCAACCCGGCACTAGAGTAGTTTTATATTAAGTTATCGTTTCACCATTAAAATTATAAACAAATTATAAAACAATATTATTGCCAATGTTGCGAAATGCCGAAAAAAAATAGACTAGCAACGAAAATGTATAGCTAAATAACATTATACCTACAGAGTTCCTATTGTTATTACCTAGTTATAAAGATTTAAATACTCCGAATAATATTCTATTTTGATTTCAAAATAAAAATGAATGGTTTAATCCAAAGAAGTAAGAAAATTGAAAACTGATGACGATGTCATATTATGATATCTATCATCTATGGCAAACGCCAATCCTGGTCATTCGTCGGAGACGATTCACAGTTCTCAAAATTTAAATTAACAAAAAAAAATTAATGGGCCAACAATGAACAGACAATTCGTTAAACAGTAATTTTGTACCTATACAACATTTATTCATATATTTCATTCTGCTTCATTTTTGTCAAGTTAATTTCATAAAATATCTCGATACTATTAGTTCAGAGCGAGATGAAGACGGATGAAGAAATAGCGGTTCCTTGATATGGAATCTGTACTCTATAGATATGGCACACCTTTATTCAACCCGAAGAGTCGACAATCGACATATACGTAAGTTTGATTAGCTATTCTTTAGGCGCTTACATTTACTTTTTAGTCTTAAAATTAATATTTATTGCCACGGACAATCTGCTACTCTAACTGTAGAATATAATAAAAATATATTTATACAATTAATTATAAATTGTGTTGAACATGCAACACACGGACGTTCATATGTTTGGCAAAATAAAATCTGAAAATTAGTTGAATTATTTTGAAAATTGTATTGTGTTGGTAGGTATAGAAAAAAATAATGGACAAATACATTATGATGAATTTTGGATTACATTTACAAGGTTATTTAAGAAAACATATTTTTATTAATATCTATCGGAAATAAAATGAGGAAATTTAAAATATTCTTGAATAGCTCAAAATCAAAATAAGCGGGTACGTGGGTGACGCTCTGCTGTACAGAAGGTTACAAGGGGGACACTGTGATAGATGGTGTTAAATTTGAACTCATTGATGTTGTATAGACACCTATAGGAAGGTAATAGGCTAATATCATTGTATACGAAAATCAGAGCGGAGACGGTTTGTCAGACTTGGATATTTTATAGGTATTGTTATTTTTAATACGTTATGTTTAGTAAAATTAATACTTTGCATAATATTGAATATTATCTTATTTGTATATCAAAATATACTTAGACGTTTTAAGAACCCACGAATAATAATTCTAATTTAAGTACCTACATTTCTTATTAGAAAAATAGAAAACTTGTATTCAATTTTCAAATCTTAGTTTAAAAAAAAAAACTTAATAATTGAAAATGTTGTATGCCTTTAAATAGCACAACATGGGTCAAAATAATTTCTGGTGTATAGAAAATGATAACATTCAGTGAAAATTTCTTGTATCTACGGTACTTTTTTTAGTGTTACACCGAAAACCAAAATCGATTTTGCCGAAAATCAATTTTGCGTAAAAATTTAAAATACCAGATTTTTTTTATTTTTTTTTTTTGTTTATCTCGACGTTTGTAATCTACGGGGAATTTTAAATTTAGACTTAAAAAAAGATACTAAAGTTAAAAATCAAAGCTACAAACACAAAAAAAAATAGGTAAAAAAAATTAGAAACACACGTCATTCTAAAATGTAAAATATACCCAGTACAATTAAAATTAACATATTAAATATCTAATTATTATTAATTTTAAATTAAACGTTATTCGGTGAAAGTGTTAAACTTGGAGTTTTATAAATCTAGTTGGTATTATAATTGTCGGTACCTATATGTACTATCAATTTTTTTTTTATAAACCTGTAAATTAACTCTAAAAACCAGAAATTACATTTATTTATAATCACATTTTTTACTTAAAGATTCATAAAAAATAAAAAGGGCGGGTAAGTGTATGTCGCTCTGCTGTACAGTAGGTTACAAGTGAGTCACTGTAATGGATTGTGTTAGATTTTAATAATTTAATCCAATGATATAATATCATTGAATAAGAAAAACGATTCTGAGGGAAGACGGTCAGTCGGTCTATAATATCTTACTAAGTCTAAATGTATTTGATGATATTATTGTGAATAAACTAATTAATTTTAGTATTATAGGCATTAGTATTTACTATAGTTGGTTAAATTCATTTTTCTCAAAAAAATTATATTTTAAAATGCCATTGCGTGTATATAAAATATAACAATATATTCTAAAAGTTTCATATACCAACAAATAATATTTTTAAATTATATCAAAATAACTAAAATCATTATTCTTGGTTTAAATATGAAATTTTGTCTAAATTTGAAATTAAAATGTCTGTAAAAAATAAATGTGTTGATATATTTTTTAGATTTTTTGGTTACAGTATGATTTATTTATGAGAATTTTTGTTTTAAATTTTCAACACTTAGTTATAAAAACTGAACATTTTATAATTTTTAATTACAATGATTTATAATTTTCGAGATTTTGACAAATTTTGTCAAAATTCGAACTTTAAATGCTTATAAAAAAAAATCGTGCCTATGTATTTTTAAAATTTTTCAACTGATATTGTAACAATATATAAAAAAGCTTGTATTAAATTTTCAGACTTTTTGGCCCACCAAATAAAATTTTATTGACAATTATAAAAAAAAAAACTAAAAAAATTGAAAACTAAAAATGTCTGTAAACAGCTCAAAACAAATCAAAATATTTTCAAAATTGAATGGTGTATAGAAAATGAGAATATAAACATTTAGTGAAATTTTCATGCATCTAAAATTATTTGTTTTTGAATTACAACCAAATAAGAAAAACGCTACATGAGAAATCGAGTGAATATCCTATGTTGTAAAATTATGAACTTAAAACACTCATAAAAAATTATTTTTAATTGCTTTTAGATATTTTATTTTTGATAAAAGTAGAAAAACTTACGTTAAATCTTGTGTTAAAATTTAAAACCTTAGATTTAAAAAGAAAAATTTTTATGAATTTCTAACTCCAAATAATTTGCAAATTTTCGTCATTTTTACGTAATTTGTCAAAATTTCAACTTTAAATGCTTAAAAAAAAAATTGTGACTACAGATTTTTAATATTTTTCATGTGCCTTTGAAACAATATATTAGGAGCATTCTATTAAATTTTCAAGAATTTTTAACGAATAAATAAAATGTTATTGATTTTTTAAAAAAAAAAAACCAAAAAGATTGGAAATTTAAAATGTCTGTAAACAGCTCAAAATAAGTCAAAATATTTTGAAAACGGTATGGTATATAGAAACTGCTTATATAAACATTCAGTAAAAATTTCATGTATTTACCGTCATTTTTTTTAGACTTACACCAAAAACCAAAATCGATTTTATCGAAAATCAATGTTGCGTAAAAATTCCCGTTTTTTCCTTAATTTTCCATTTGTTTTCACGGTACTTTTGAAAACTACTGGAAAATGTTTACTTTTGACCCCCCAAAGTACCAACTAGATTCACTTTCCTATCAGAAAAGGTACTATTGAAGAAAATCTAAGCACTTTTACTGTCCCAAAACGTGATGACAGACACAAAAAAAAATAAAAAATAAAAAATAAAATAAAAAATAAAAATAAAAAAAAAAACACACATCATTGTAAAACCAATACATTCATCGTCTGCTCAAGAATCTAAAAATATGCCTATGTGCTTCTAATATCATCATATACACCATAAAATTGTTCCTAAACACGGAACTCTTTGATGTAAAAAGTTGAATTTATTAGATCTGTGGATTCATCATATATTGACGAACACCATAAACTATAATATCTACCATTTATATTCTATGGCAATTGTCAAAGTCGACGCGGAAGACACAGTCGGTGAACAATTCTAAAATTTTAATAAACGAAACTGACACGAACAAAAAATATACTGCGTTTCGTATGGTTTTATTTTTCATAAATCACAATATTTTCAGATATGTATCTGGAGCGTTTTCAGAGTGACGTCGTAGCTATAGTGCACACGTCACGGATTCCGACGAATGCCGAAAGAATCGATGTTTAAACGTAAGTTTGTTTTATATTTATTTGATTCTCAAATTTACTTTTTAAAGTTAAATTAAATATTTAATGTCACTAAAAATGTGCTGTCCTACTGTCCAAGTGTTGTAGACGAAAATTTTAATTACGAGTTTGTAATATATGAAAATTAAATACGCGAGATCTAATAATACAAACGCCGTAATCGTTTTTCCTGTTCCAGGTCATAGAAATATTATAATAATTAATAGGTATGTATACCTATTATATGCTATACGAAGGTACTTGAAATAGACATATACATTTTGGTTTAATTTATAGAAATACATGTTCTAACTTTTCATAAGTAGGTACAGGCTGGATTTATATTCTCTTAAAATTCTTAAAATATGAGATTTTTATGTCGTTTAAAGTAGGCAATATAATATTATTTCCTTAATATTCTTTTAAAATACCAGATACCATGATATTTTATGTCCTAAAAATATGTGTGGCAAAATATTCTTTCAATATTAATAAAAAATATATGCATTTAGTTTAAATTTATTATTTAATAACTTGTATTATAAATAAATAAATTAATTAAATTACAATAATTTGGTTTTAAGTCTATTTGATTTAATTCATTTTCCAATATAATAATTAATATTTAATAACTATATATTGTTCCATATATGTTCCGGTGTCATTTTAGTACGCCGATTTGTTAGAATGTTTTTGTGATTCATAAGATACAATTTACATTTTTTTTCCAAATCCAAAGTTATAATTTATAGATAACTATTAATTTAGTGTAACATACTTATAACTTCTATTATAGTATTATTCATCTAATATCTATATCATAGGGATTAAGGATTTATAACAATTACCATGTTCACGGGACAGTCAACTGCGTCGATCCCGACGTGTGCACACTTATGAATAATATACTTATATACTCGTATAGTCGTGTAGGTACATAATATCTAAATAATGTAATACATACACAAATGCGATACCTGTATTGTTTCCTTAAGAATACAACATTAATTATTTTTTTTTTCATATAGGTAGGTACATTACAAAACTAATTTATTGTGATGAGATTTATTTTTATTTTCTTAAATACAATGTATCAAAAATTATTAACTGATATATACCTATAATTCATTGAAATAAAATAAACACACTTAGGTACTATAATTATAGTAACAGGAATAAATCCATGTATAAACTATGAAAATACAAACGAACAAACGAAAAACGATTCTGAGCGAAGACTTTAATAAATAATATTGTGATTAAAATACCTATACCTAATTTATTTTACGGCTATAGGCATTTGTACAGTACCTTTAACAGTAGGTTAAACTCATTTTTCCAAAAAATTAAATTTTTAAATGTCAGCGTGTACCCATATAAATTATAATGATATATATAGTCTAAAAGTTTCATATATCTACGAATAATATTTTTAAATTACAACAAAATAACTAAAATTGTTATTCTTGGTTTTAATAATTCGAACCTTTTATAATAGGTTTATTAGATTTTTTGGCGACAGTATGAACTATTTATAAGAATCTGTGTTTATGTCAAAAAAAGTTGAACATTTTATACATTTTTAACTACTTAGTAATTTGTAAATTTTTAATTTTATAAATGTTTAAATAGAACTATAAAAGTTTAAATACTTATAAAAAAAAATCGTGCCTACGTATATTTATTATTTCTCAACAGTTATTATAACTATTTATGAGGAAATTTGTATTACATTTTCATATCTTAAGTAAACAAAGAAAATTTTGTTTGAATATCTGATTACAAAATATTATGCAAATGTCGAAATTATGATGAATTTTGTAAAAATTTGAACTTAATATGTCTATAAAAAAAGTCTGATAAGTATTACCAATCGCAAAGATTTCTGTAAACGTAAAAGAATATAATTCGATTTATGAATAGAGTATAGACCGAAATACCGAATACTGTATAGGTAGGCACTGAGTATATAAGTTCTATGGATTAATCATATTAAATCATCTATGGCAATCGTCAATCGTCGACATTCGTCGGACACGATTTATAATTCTAATAATTTCAGTGAACAAAAAAAATAATAAGCCAACAATAAACGGACAGTACGTTAAACATTATATTATAATATACTTTATTTATAACACAAACCCTCACATTTTGTTACGTTCAGGTTATTTTCATTAAATATTTCGATACATTAAAATTTTAGTTCGGAGCGAGATGAAGACGGATGAAGATAGCCGTTTCTTCAGAAGCGGTGAATATACTGCACGTCTGCACTGCTAGGTTTCATACCGGGAGAGTCGATGTTTACGCGTAAGTTTGTTTTCATATCATTTTGGGGCTTAAATTTACTTTTTAGGCTTAAATTAAATATTTGTTTCTACGGACAATCTATTGACTGGATGACGTAGAACTGTAAAAGCATAATACGTTGAATCCCATTTAATTAAACAATCAGGGGATGTATTGCCCACAACTTTTCAATTATTTATATTGTAACTACTGGTATAACACTATTGCAGCTATCAATAAACTCGTGATAAAAATTAGAAAATTGGTCAGGTATGATATATTTTTATGTATGTTTTTTATATTCTTTTGAGCAGGTAATTCGCTCAATGATATTTAAATATTTTCACCGATAATCAAGTACGATGACTTGTAGGTAACTATAGAGACTGAGTGAATAGGAAGTGTGAGGGAAGGGGGAGGAAGAAAATAGGAGTGGTATATATTGTAGAGAGAACAAGAGAGAGTAGGATGAGGTGGTTCGGTCACTGTATAAGAGGAAGTGCGAAAAGGTAAATTTAGGGGGACAGAGAGGGGTGAGATGACTGGAGAAGATATTGGTGGAGAGGTGTAAGGAGAGGGTGGCTGAACCTGTATATAGCTTGTGAGAGAAGGGGGGAAGAAGAAGTGTGAATAGGTAGAATAGTTAGATTACAATGCCGAATACGTAGGAAAGGGTCTTGAATTGCAAAGGCCACTCGACTATATTGGGCTGAAACTATACCGTTATCTGTTGATATAGGTTTACAACCTCGACTTATGGGATAGAATAAAAAGATCGGTTGCCGGTTGGGATGTCAGCGCACTATTTGTTTTTCATATTTGATCCACGTGTAGCACACCTGCATACCAAACGTACGATTAATAGAACCAACCTTATATTGTTACTTTTAATATTAGACTAAATAAATAAAATAAAGAGTATTACCTGTGTCGTTACAGTGGTATTTTATGATATGTTGGTTATGGGTGTGTAAATAATTTCAAATTAAAAATGCTCGTAAATTGAAATATATAGGTATACCTTTCGTCAAAAATGCGAATGACTAAAAAAATTTAAAAACGAATGTCTACACAAAAAATATATAAATTATTTATACTTGAACTATTACAATATGCAATACAAAATAATAAAAAAATATTGAAAAATAAAATTCTATCCAAGAAAAATTCATTATTTTGGTTGAAAACAATTCGGCATCAGCGGGTTAAATTCAAGTTTGATAATAAGTAAATTTAATCTTTTTTTTTCCTCGATCCATTGAGCGCATGGTCAGCGGAGCCTTGCGGCGGCCCGGTCCGTGCACACTTTCCTGCTCAACCGCGATGATCACCCGGACAGTGACGATGCCGCGCTGTGGGTGTCTTACTAATGCCCCGGAGCAAGCCGGCTACTGTGTGGTAGTTAAAGATGAGTGTACCGAGGCGCGGGATTGGTCACTGATCAGGTCCCCGCGTTCCGGTCGTCTTCGAATTGAGCCTTCTGTTATCTGTTGTTGGTGGTTGCCTAACCCCGTTGGCCGGAACCGGAATTCTGTTTCCAGTCGGCACCGCGTAGAGGTGGGAGTAGGACTCTGCTGACCAGGTTAATTGAATCTAATATTAAAAGTAACAATACACTAATCCAGGGACGGTTCTAGCGTACTGGCTGCAGGGTGTACAATGGCTAGTTGAGCTTATCATTGTGCGTGGGTTAAAGAGAGAAATAAACGGTGCGCTAAAAATTTGACATCCCTCTAAGTGTTATCAAGTTGAAGAAGCTGTTAATTGTTGACATTTAACATTAACTGTGATAGGTATGATTGGAAATAAAAGTAATAAGCAGGGCTGTGAATTAAATGCATTAAATATATGAATGCATTTATTAAAAACGTATTAAATATGCACTAAAAATTCAAAAATATGCTCTATAAATTCTCTTTATTAAAAAATTGTAGAAAATAATAAATAATAATAATGGCTTACAAAAAAAAATATTATTTATCAAGGAAGGCACCTTAGCCACTACAAAGGCCTATAAAAAAATATGATGTATAATAATAACGTTGGGAAGCTACGGTGTGGCAAAAAAAACATTCAAATGCATTTGATTCACAGCCCTGAAAAAAGAAATGATTTATCTGTATATTGTAAATCGGGGTACAGTGAGACGCATATTGGTAACGGTGTTATTGATCTCACAACAAAATACGTACAAATACTAAATAATTCAAACAAATCATTGAAGTGGAATTTATAAAATAATAATTTTTGAAAAAATTTATTTCTTAAACTATTATTATTATAAATGATATAAAAGCATGAACTATGGTCCGTATATCTTAGTGTGGCCCATGTCTCACTGTACATATAGTTATTTATATACTTTTAGCTTCATAATTTCTGTTAAGATATTAAGAAAATGTATCAAGTACCGTTTAAATACCAAATTTGACCTTTACCTACTAAAAAAATATTATATCTTCATAACAAATTATCATAAAAGGCTAGGTACCGTTATTTCACATATTATAAAGGTAAATATTTGGAGTTTAATTTAACTACTACATACTAGTTTTGATGAGCCGAGTATAGTTCACCCAGCAAAAATGTTGTTCACCGACTTCCCTCATATAAGCTACTACAAAAACTACAAAAAACTACTTGATGGAAATTTATTTATACTTAGGTATCTAGATCCAAATACTCCAAAAAATATTTTGCTTCAAAATATAAAAATAAAAACTATGAAATAATGATTGTCTTGTGTTAAATTAACCACTCTATATAAAGTAACTTTAAAAATACATTTCTTGATTGAATGACCCTAGATCCACTTTATCCAAAATAATTAATGCAACTTTTACACTTTTGATAAATATAATATACTTATCTTATAAATAAAAACTATATATTATAAACAATAGGTATTATATTATCATGTTCTTTTATTAAATAATAATTTATCAAACTTAAACAATTTATATAAATACTGGTTTGCTGACAGTTGACACTATAATATCCTCAAAAAATCGATTTCTGCTTCAAGTATAGAATTTCTACGGTACTTGGTATTGATACCTTAATAATATGTCCATGCATTTTGTTAATAAAGTATGTTCTTAGAAATAATATTACTCTACCAGTAAAATAATAATGGATTTTAACGGAAATATAAATAATTACAAATGTGGGTTAGAAATATTTACATACATAATATAAATGGCAGGATTTTAGATAATAATGAAATAAACACAACAAATATTGTTTAAGTTTAATGAATGATATTAAATAAATATTAAAAAATATAATAAATATTAATAAATATAATAAATATTCTATACATAAGCATTTATAAAATTAAATCAAATGCCCAGTAATTTGTTCGAGACAAAAGAAAAACACTAGTTATAAGCACTATAAAAATGGTGTTACATGATTGGAAGCAATTATTTGTAGTATTAGGTACACTAATCCAAATCATTAATATTGGTGAGAAGTACTATCTGGGGACGAGGCGATGAACTTTCTCATGAAATAAGTCTCTTTTCAGTCATTCAAATTTTTGTCAACCTATATTATTTTTATTCCGATGGGTAAGGATTATTATTATTATTGACTTAGGTAATTGACTTATTAAAGTTCATGAACAATATTAATAATGACAATATTTTGTTTCTGCAGAGTTCACACAGACTCTTTTTAAAATTATTTCGTCTGCAAAATATTAATCTTTAGTACCTAAATCGGAAGATTTAATTGAGTATCTAACATTTATCAAAGAGTCTATAAAAAAAATATAGTGGTGCGGGGCCGCTCAAAACTAGGAAACGCTCTGAGTGTACGCATCGGCCAGTGTTGCTAGCTTCCGGATGGGTGACCACCCGGGAATTTTAGCAACAAATCCTTGCCAAGCATACACACACGTGTTAAAATCTACAGTACCCCAGGCTAATGACCTCAGTTGCCGAAACCTTAACTCTAGTAAAAACAAAAAATATTTATAAAAATATATTATATGAATATGATTGTATTAGTTATAAACTCTTGAGCTAAGAGTAAAACGATTTCCTATAGGTTAGGTTAGGTTAGATTTAAATCAGAAATATTATTACAAACAAAAGTCTGTTGTGGACACTGCGGACGATAAAAAGGACTACCTTACAAATCTTCCTCCAAGAAATCCGAAATAAAATTATTATATGAATAATAATAATAATATCTAAGTCAAATAATACAATTAAATTGAACTTTTCAAAAACCACAAAATTGTCATAATTTTGTCAGTTGAATTTTGACGATTTGGACTTAATATGCACCTACTTTAAATGCTTAATAGTTATGGGGGAGTTACTCGTTTCCACCAAAATAATATTAGCCTCCTAGTTATGAACCTCACTTAGTATTAAAGTTGAGGCTGATTAATAGTGCCGCCGAAATTTTAGAGCCAGAACTGAAGTTTTATTTTGGAATGCTTTTCATGAGTTCAAACATACATAATTCACTATCATAATATTATGTACTGTTAGTTCTTGTTCAAAATTAAATTAATTAAGTACTATAATAAATTTTATTAGTTATTTTTTAATTATGCTTATATTTTGAATACGCAATAACATATAACTTACATAATTGAATCGGAAATAAAAAACAGACTATTTAAATATTTGTTTAACACATTGTATTTCCCTTCCACCTTCAAGATTTTATCTAACAAGTAACAGTATCATCGACAGGCTAATAACGGACATCTGGTTATAGCTTGGGCCTCCCCACGGTAGCGAGGTGACGATCACAAACCTTTTATCTCATTCCCATTATTTGAATACGTTTAAAAAATATTCCAAATCTCAAAATTTTCCTATTTTTACAAAACATGAGAAGCTAAAGATAAAGTAATTAAAAAAATGTTCTTTAAAGAATACGTTTCACCTGCATGTGATGTCTCCAAGTGTTTCTTACAAGTGTGAAAGATACATGCTGATAAATCATTAATATTTATTACTTTTGCAATTTATATCCAATCATACTTTCAAGTTGTTATCACAGTTAATGTATCAACCTTAGATCATATACTATGAATGGGCCCATATCACGATAATTTTAAGCACATATTACTATATTAATATTAGTGACACTACAGTCTCTGACTATGATGCATGTGCCAAGAGAAATTCTATGTGCATTAACATGTACCAATAAACATGTCAGAGACACGTCGCTTATAATATGTGCTTAAAATTGTTTTCATGGTTGAGCTCGGGATGTCTTCATAGGATATATGATCCAAGTATTAAGATGTCAGCAACCAACGGCTCAACTTGATAAAAAAAAACACTTAAGTTCGGCAACCAACTCAGGATCTTTTTATTCAAAGTGTCCTAATAAGTCATAAGGAGGTTAATTAGGTAAACCTATGGTTAGTTAAAGCCAAGGTGATGATGGACGACTATCATCACTGGTCGTGAGCTTTGCAATGATCTTTTCCTACTAACTATCACGGTATTCGATATTGTAAACATAAAAATGAAAGAAAATATTTAAATATTATTCGTTAGGCTGCGATAGGTTAGGCACAGGTGGGGTAAAATATTAGAACCTAACTAATTATCATATTTTTTAACCACGGTGTTAAAGACGACCCGCTAGTGTTGTACCAGTATAATTAAAAACTTTAAATACCCCGACCCTAATTAAATATTTCTTTGATACAAAATATTATAAAAAATAATTTTAATATATTATACCAAAATATAAGTATTAAAATTCATTAGGATCAACGGTATTTGGGATTTTTTTGCCATATTAATTTCTTTCTTAATTTTTTTTCTCACACCTTCAAAAGTATATGCCTGCGGGATCCAACGTTCCCCTTCAAAAATTTTTTTTATCAATTTAAATATTAATAATTTTCTCATTAGATTTGTTGAAAATTAACAACCTATTATTACACATTTTTTTCCAATTTTTTTCTCACTCTTTAAAAGTATTTGCCCGCGGGCTCCAACGTTCTCCTTCATAAATTTTTTTTTCTCAATTTAAATATTAATGATTTTCTTATACAGATTTGTTGAAAATTAACAACCTGGTGCCATATTAATATTTTTCTAAATTTTTTTCTCACTCTTAAAAAGTATTTGCCTGCGGGCTCCAACGTTCCCCTTCGAAATTTTTTTTTTATCAATTTATATATTAATCATTTTCTTATATAGATTTATTGAAGATTAACAACCTTATACATTTTTTTCTAATTTTGTTTCTCACTTTTTAAAAAGTATTTGCCTGCGGGCTTCAACGTTCCTTTTCAAATTTTTTTTTTACCAATTTAAATAATAATGATTTTCTTTTTATAGATTTGTTAAAAATTAATAACCTGGTGCCATATTAATTTTTTTTCTCACTTCTCAAAAGTAATTGCCTGCGGGTGCCAACGTTTCCCTTCGAAAATTTTTTTT
>JANEHU010001774.1:0-111101 GCA_027563435.1 Nasonovia ribisnigri
ATCTGAGCCATCCAGCACTCATAATGTGAACAGTATGAACGAGCGTTATTAAAGTTGAAATTATCTATTTTTTATCTTTTATAAATTCAAGCAGTTAATAAAAATTTAATAATTAAAAACAATATATTGTTATTCAGTATAATTTTGAAAAATTATGAAATATTAAGTTATGTTATAATACTCAATAAACTTAATGTACATATATTAAAAATTTATAAACAATATTATTAGTTCAGCTGTTTTTACAAACGACTATCGAACCTAACCTATATCTTTAAATTATTTTTAGTGTTTAGAAATACCACATTTATTTTCTAATATAATATTTAACAAACATTCATCATTAGGTAGGTACCTATTATTATATATTATCATTTTAATAAATATTTTAAATTACATTCATTCTTACCTCAAAGTAACAGCTAGTCGATGTCTGGGTGATATGCATTTCCGGAAGCGTGTATCTTGCCGTTGAATTTCATTTTTTATATAATTAAGCAGTTTATTAAAACTGTACATGGTCATTCTAAAGTATTGATAAAATTTAGATTCGTCATCAACAAGTTCCTTGTATAATGTGGCGAATTCGCCTTCGAACTCTCGCTTCTTCCAAGCTGTATGTACCCAAATATTTCTTGTTGGTCTTCTTATTTGTTCTTCTTCTTCTTCATCCAAAAGTACTGCTATCATCAAAAGCTCTTCATTTGAAAAAATGTCCATTTCTTAATGTTATATATTATTTTTTTTTTTTTGTAACGTATCTATTTAAATTTGTATGTAATATATTGTGTAATACAATATCAACATTTACCACACAGCAAAAACAGGAGTTACGACCTAACGATTGGCACGTTGGAACACAAGTGATTTCGAAATTTCGAATGTTAATTTAACAACGACTTATCACCAATTCTTCGAACATAATTGGATTATTTTTAAAATATTTTAAGTTATATTATTTTTAGTACCAAAAATATCATAATGTTGATTAAACTTTGTTCGTAGAATTAATCAAATAGAATACAGTATAATATGTTTAATATTAATACTAGGTAATAATAATATATTTGTAGATGTATTACTGTATATTAGGTATGTATAAAAAGGCGTCCATAGAAATCTGTGAAATGAGTTGAATTTAATGATATCAAATCAATAAATCATTGTACATCAGACTGTATAACTACAAAAATGTAAAATTTAAAATATCTGTATATTTAAAAAAAACATTTTCAATTATAGAAAATTATCATTTTGGAGTACATTTTAAGTATCTATTTGTTTTTGAATTGCATCAAATAAGAAAATAGGTCCAAGGGAAATCGAGTGAATATTCTATATTTCTATGTCATGAAAATTAGATCTTCTTACTTCATACGCTCCTAAAATTTTATTTGACTTTCTGGTAGACACCTTTTTTTTAAGTAGATAAACTTATGAGGAATTAACTAGTATTCAATTTTCAAATCTTAGATGTATAATATAATTAAATATATTAAAAATAAATATTATATTACATAGTAATAATATAATATAATATATTAATATATAAAATAATACAATATACATAATATAATATTATAATTTAATAAATTATAATATTAATACAGTAGTTACAAAATCCGTTCCGTGCGTAGTGTGAATCATGTGCACGGGTGACGCAGACGGACCCGGATTCCGACCCGGGTCCGGTCCGCGTCCGTTCCGTCGTAGTGTGAATAGACCTTTATGTCAGTGTATTGAAATTGTACAGTAAGAATGTTATACTTTGAATGTGATTTAAGCGGAAGTTAAATTTAAAAAACTCGTTATGAAAATCATTTTTCATAAGCCATCAAAAAGTCATACTATTATTAAATTGTAGAATTACATTACAATATTAAACTAAACATAATACCTACATAATTTAAAACGATAATATCAATTAATAAAAATGTAATATTTTATAAGAACTTACTTACATTATTTCATATTATAATATAATGATATTAATTATAAATAATAAATTATAATAATATGATATAATTTAGGTATAATTTAATGATATTTTTTTTGATGAACATAACTGGAAAATAATACTTTTTCAATTAATAAAATTCACAAATATGTATATCCCATTAGTCATTACTATAATAAAGATACATTGTTACTTGTTAGTATTACCTTGTAGATACTGCTGCTATTATATTAATTCATTATTTAAATAGCATAATAATAACAATGTCTGAATGCCTTAGTGCAACAAACAGATATTATAATATATTATGTCTGCATATTTCTCACAAAACTATCATAGAATAATTGTAATGGATTAAGTAATCTTATTTTTCTTTTTTTTTTTTTTTTGGTGGGAGGGGAGCAACATTCAGATAAATCATGATAATATTACTATTGGAATAATATTGTAAGACATGGTATTTAACATTTAAAATGTATTAGTATTGTTCACTTGTAATGATTTAATTTGAATCTATAATATTTTTTATTAAATAAAAAAATTTGTGTAAAACAGATAACTGAGTATAATAATAGTATATTTAAACCATTGTACCTACTACCTACCAATTTCAAGCTTAAAATAATTTTTAAAATAAACTACTGAAAACTAAGCTACAAAAATTATATATATTATTATAAACTGTCATTTGAGCTATACAAAATAATAGTGGTATTGTTTATCTACGTTTACTTAATAAGTTAAAAATAAGTTTTATTCTTGTCCTGAAAAGTTTTATAAAGTGGACTTATACCCGGTTGTTGTAATCGGTTCTTCGATTATTATAATATTGAAGTAGTAACTTAGTTACGTATACAATGATATGAATATAGAAATATTATTATAATAATTTGTAATTATTAATACAAACTTTTACAAATATAGGTAAGTATACACTTTTGTTTCGTTCTACGCATAATATAGTCTAAATGCTAATGTAAGCTAATAGTTATTTAAAGCGTAAAATACGAAGAAATATTATATTAATACTCGAAAGTGCACATAAATATAAACCGTCTTTAACCACGAAGTACAAAAATATACAATGTTGTCTATGCACATCGCGTATAAATATTATACTTGTGTACACGTCATTATCATATAATATAAATATTAAGTTGGCATAAACACGCCTTTGTTCCGAGAAGAATTATTGAGAAACGTTTTCCGCTGTTGACAGTGCCTGACCTCCCGCCATCCGCACATTTTAATGGAATGTTTGGACCACTCTACTGATATTTTTTTAACGCCAAGGTGCAAGATGGTGTCAAGTATGTAGAGTGTAGACGGTTTAAGTAATATTATGTAAGTTTACCTAATACCTATCATTGACGGAGATATAGTAAAATTTTGGTAGGGATAGGCTTAATTTGTTTTTCAACTAAATCCTATACTCGAATAAGCAAACATATTCATATAACAACTATCACCTTTCAATGTTTTATTTAATTTTGTTTTCTCCATCATGAACCTATTGTGTACAATAAAAAATAACAAGTAGGCACTTGCAATATTATGAAAATCATATAAATGCACCAGTTAATTATAACTAAACACAATATTCATTAATCAAGAAAAAATCAAAAAAGCATTCTAGGTACTTGTATATTGATTATATATATAAAATAATTTTATTTCAATGGTTGGGTCAAAAATAAGAACGTTCTATTGATTTCAATAGTATTCTATAATAGAAGTTAGAATCCAATTTATAAATACCTATTAACAAATTGTATCAGTATTGAAATTTTGCAGTTGCACGGATTGTATATAGATTTAAGAGTAGTTTCCTGTTTTTTTTTTATAGGAGTTTGAAGTCTAGGATCTCGATTGTGTGAAGTCAAATGGGTATTATAGTATTATTTATTATTTAATTATGTTATATATTAAATGTATATAGTTTTATAATTAACCTTCAAGTAATACATTTTGATAAATATTAATAAAGAACAATATATTATGTGTTATAACATGGTGAATCAAATATACATTTAATCCGCACATGGGTAATATGAGTAATTTGTTTAAAAGTATTTAATATTGATGTATATATTTTTTTCATTAATTAAACACGAGTATAGATAAGGGATTGACTTAAATCAGTAGTGCACCGAGGCTCAAAGCCCCCCACCAAAAAAATAAATATATGTTTTTCATTCAATTATACATTATAATATAATATCGTTACCAATATTGTATTACAATGATATGAAAGATAATATTTTTTTCCAAGTTTTATTATTACACATTAATAGTTCAATTAGTACGTGATATAAGGTTTCTGGCAATCGCCGATCTCTTATTTTGTTGAAAATTATTTGTAGATTTATAGGTAGGTAGGTACTAGCGATTACGTCGGCTTATCGACTTTGATTGGTAACTACGATAACAATAATAATTATAACTTTTGGCTATCTGTGTCCTGTCCCTGTGGCATGAAAATCTCGTTTGGACCATTCAGTCCGTTTGGACCATTCAGGCCGTTCGATTTTGCCGTTGTGACAGTTGTGTTAAATACGTACGTGTAAAAAAATTTGAGTCAAAATTGGTCAAAAACGAAGTAAACCATCATGGTACCAGTAGTACTGTACTTGGCTATCTCAGTATCAAACCAAAAATTCCAACAATCAATGAGCCGCCCGATCCTCAAGAACTATTTGCTCCATTGTCAACATCTGATTTTGTCAGTAATTATGAACATTTTTCTTCTTACGATTTATCATTATTTATTAATAAAAATCTCAACGACAAAGAAAAAATTCAAGTTTTACAAAATGTGTGGGTCCCGGATAATAATTTTAATTTTCTTAATCAACAAATTGGCAATCAAAATAGGAAATTTAATATACTTTGGTTCACTAAATACAAATAGCTAACCGCTAACATATTCACAAATTTAAGTTAGTGATTTTTGTAAAGTTTGCGTATTATTTTCACCTTCTGAAGCTGGTTATAGTTCCAACCAATCACTTCATACATTTGTTAAAAAGGGGTACAATAATTGGAAAAAAAATTTGTATAAATATTTATTTTCTTATAAATACTAACATTATGTACTTGGTAGTAGGTTAAAAAAATGATTATTGTATTATTTATGGTAAATGTTTACTTGTGTGTAAGAAAAGTAAGAAAATGTTTAAGCCCCCCCAAACAAAAATCCTGTGTAGCCTGGACTTAATAATATGAGTACGGTGAGTATTCCTAAAAAATGTTTTTCCCGAAGTATATTTGAACACTTCACCATTATTCCTACAAACAATAACATTCGTGAAACTCGTTGACATTTTTGAAGAGCTTAGAAATTATTTAAGTGGGCTCATCACCTGTAAGCGCCAATACGATCGCCTACGCTCATATACTATTATTATATATCGTGTGCTCTTGAAATAGCCGTCGCCAAAGATGAGTATTTACAACATTGATCGAGTGTCATTGATTTTAAAATAAACAGATAATCCTCTCACCAAACATTATGATAATTTACAATAATGAATAATAATAGACAATATAGTTATTACTACTGTTATTGGCTATTCTACCGCCTCCGAACCCCTGCCCAGCATCATCGTTTAATAAAAGGTAAATTATCGCTCCACTGTTCCATCTACCTAATTGGTATATAATATATATATATTATATCACGATATAATAAGGAGGGGGTGAGAGTGTTTTCCCGCTGTTGGCAGCGACCAAGGCAATGTGGAATCATCTATATACGCTACTTTTTTGCTATGTGTCTGTTTTGAAATCAATTGTCAATAATACTATCTACTCTTTGATTCTACTTAAAATATTGGCAGCTAGTAGCTGCAGTTGTTATATTATTATGATACCCAAACCATAACATTTAATAATATGATGTTTTATTATTATATATACCGAACTATATGATAACTATATAAGTATAAAAGCCATATTAGCAATCATTTCACTGTCTGTCATGATATACAATTTAAATATTTAAGTATCTAACACAATATGTTTTAAGAGGATAGAATAATTATTATGATTAGTAAAATCTTATGTTTTATTTAATTTGATATTGGATAACTTTTATAATTTATAATAGTACTCTGTAATTTCTGATTATTATATAAAAAATTTAGGTTGTCATTATGAAAAGTTTAAATAAACTATTATAAAGAAAACCCTAAAAATTATTTATTTTTTATTTAAGAGATGTATTGTTATATCAATATTTCAACTAAACAAAACTTCTTTTTCAAATATTTAAAAATGTATAAAAATAAATAAATAAATAGTGAAGCCAGTTAAATGAATCGTTTTGTAATGTAGTAGGTACACAACCTTATACATTTTAACTATCAATTCGCAGGTATTTGAAACATAAACAAAACAAAAAATTGCACTTGTATAGCAATTATTATTTATTAGTGAATAATTATTGGTATAATTGGTATTCAGCCTGCATATTTCATACAAGAAAAATAAAATCAAATAAACATAATATATAAATAATTGTATGGGTTTACATTTTTATAATCACTATTATTATTCAAATATTCCCAAATGACATGAATATATTTAAAAAAAAAATGTAAGTATGCTTATAAAATATATAGATACCTAGTTAATTCAATATATATTTTTTTTATTAGGTATAATTTTATTTATGATTTTTAGATAAAAAAGTTTTATCAATAATGTTTTTGATTTAAACATTACGTACAAAATCAGAATATGTATTTTTTCTGTGGTAAATTATTGTTATTATTAGTTATTATTTGTATAAAAGCTATAATTCCGATTTTCATTACGTTCGAAAAATACGATACTGAACAGGGGTAGGTTAGGGCTAGGGGTCACTAACGCTTACGACAACATAATCGAAATCAATTTTTATAACATTTTTAAATATTAATATATTCAAGCTGACAGTCATATAAAATGGGTAATTTTTTTTTAAACTACAATACCGGGTTAGGTTACGTAGGTAAGTACAGTAAATTTCATAATCGTATTACCTATACACCACTATAGGTTGCGCTAAATAAAATTTCATTAAAACATGTTCTGAAATTAAAGTGTACTTACATATTGTTACATTTATATTATATTATATGGTTCTTATTCCTTTCTGGAATCGTGAACGGGAATATAATATACGGTTAACCAATTTACAGATTGATAAACGGAATTCTACGGTTCGTGTGATTTTTTTCGGTATTTCGGACTCCCGGTTACCAGTGAAGTCTGATATTATAGTAGGTTCGTCTGCTAAAAATATATTATGCAAAATATATTTAAATTAAATGTATCTAGAGTTGTATTTATTATTGTTGTATTGTATAACTTGTGGAATTTACACCAATGGGAAATGAATTGCATCAAAGCTTTTATAGGTAGTAAAATATGTGGTATATTATAAATGGTTGTATTTCATTTTGGAAAACAACAATTGTAGTACAGCAATACATTTTTCTATAAATGGAATGTTATCGATTGTTGCTTGTATAATTGTATTTTCTAATCTGATACAGACTATCTGTAACATGGCATAAAAAAAAAACTGTTCTTGTAAAGGACGAGGGTTAGTGAATTGTCAAGTTGGACAACCATTGTTTTGTGATGATTGAATATATTTTATTGTATTGTAATCTTTGTGCTTGAACGTTATTTGTTTCCTAAATAAAAACACAATTAAAAAAAACTGTTATATTTTACAAAATTATAAATATGCACTGAAAAAGCCCGACAGAATACAAAGACCGATTCGTCCCGCCTCGCAAACCCTGGCCCGTGATTATGGTGTAATATTGTTATGAATTTGAATGAAAAAAATAACTTTTCTACGCTAGACAAGGTTTACTATATTCTATACATATTATAATGTATAGAAACAGGTGTATAGGGTGTATTTTATTGATTATAGTTATAATAATAAATAACAATACCTACTAATGCTATACTATAACAAGCTTTAACTGAAATGGCAATACTATAACCAAGAATTTGATTTGAAAATTAATACAAATTAAGATGATGATGGTTAATGATTATAATATACACTATACTATATCCAGAATTTAACATTTTATCAAAATAAATATGGTATGGAATATGGATGACTGATAAGGTTTCTCGTCAAAAATAAATGTAATACCACAATTATAGAGCTGTTTTATAACCCAATAAATAGTGAACAAATACATCAGCCATCAGATATCAAGTATCCATAATGTTTTATATAACTCTTAATCTAAATCTAAAATAGTAAAATGTATAACACGCACATATACCAGCTATACTTATACCTAATCAGCAGTGGCGTGTATCATACAAAAATTGGTGTTGCTCAAATAATTTTAGGTGACCTACCTCATAATACTATTATACTGACCTATAGAATTATACTATTTTTCATCTATAAATACCCACCCACCCATATTGAATGTGTGGCTTGCGCAATATGTAACACGGATCCTATAGGATAACATATATGTTACACACAACTGCTTATCAGAGTATTAGAGATTAGACTATAAAATGGTATAATTAACTGCCAAAACACAATGGGTAGATATTTAATTGTCTATTCTCTAATAACCAATTGGTATTTAGCACTATGAAACAATTTACATCACCACTATAGTAGATGATAATATTAGTTAATATGCCGTATATGTTTATAGAAATTGTTACTAACTTTTAATAAGCTTACTTATATTTTACTGTTTTTGGAAGTCCTTTTAAAATTTCGTCGTTGGAAAGCGCTTAAAACACACTTAGAATAGGTACTCTGAACCCAAAATATTAAATTATTTTATACACTGTTGTAAATCAAAACTTTGTAATTAGTTCTTAGCACATTGCAATTTAAATCTTAATATCTTACAGGATCTGCTATAGGTAATATCATAAGATTATTATTTTATTTTTGATAAAGAAATAATTTCAACTCAAAATTTAAATCTAGTGTTATCAAGTACAATAAATTTCAAAAAGAAACTTTATAACCCAAAAAAGTCTTGGAAATCACTACTCTTAACTTTTTAGAACATAATGACATATAATTGTATTATAATTGCTGTACCTACTTGATGTAAACTTGATAATATAACAATAATTAAGAAAGAGTTATAGTTATGTTTTACACATAATTATACGTCTATATAATAGATAATATACTTTTAGTTAATGAATAATGAGTTAGTGGTTTTAATTATAACAACTATGGTTTTAAATAATATGGAATAAAAAGTAAAGTCAATATTAAATACGAGTTAATAAAAGCATAATTTAAATAAATAATTTAATATTTTTAAGACGGCAAAATGTAGATTCTAAATGACTCGGGTTAGCAAGTTTATTTTTTTCACGAGAAGTTAATTTAATTAAGATATTAATTTGATTTTTATTTCTAGAGCTATCTCATTTAAAAGAAGTTGGTTTTTTTTATTTCAATTAATGATACGTATTACATAACGAATTCCAATGTCGATGGTGGACCAAATCCACTACTATACACTACATACTATACACACACTAACTATTTGTCGTCCACGTACATTTATACTTTGCCTCATTATGCCTTATTTGCCTTTTACGTATCCGTCCTGATAATAATTCTATCAGTTTGGACACCAAGCTGTCGAAGTTTTATTGAATGACACCTTTGAAGATCGGGAACCTAACCAAAGGTAGGATTGACGAAGTGGTCGCAAGGCTGACGTTTGCCATCTCGGCCAAGCCAAATATGAAGACAGATTTCAACGGTAAACGGAATTATAACGGAACTACTGCGTATTCGATCGATGAAGAAGACGCCCGTCGAGACAGGAGAGCTAAAGCTGATGTATTTAAACGGTAAACAGAAGTATACAACAGAACTACCACGTGTTTAATCGAATATCGACTAAGCGGGCATGAATCCGTAGTGACCTAGTTCGTCACTTCGATGTTCGATCACTCGTCTTGGATCTGTCGATGACGATTGTTATCAATATGATCGGGTAACGAATTAATATGTTATTGTATATCAAGAAATGTATTATTTCTTTTTTTGTGGCCGGGAGGGGCACTAATTTTATCATTCATATACATATATTTAAATTATAAAACACGTTTTAACGTTTAATAAGTACCTAATAAAAATGTATTTTTGAGTATAAAGTAAAAAAAATAATTAAAATTTTTTTACTAATGAAACTTAAGTGAATATTTTAGCACCAAAAATAAATAATATTTGGATAATCATGACAAGAAAATAATTTTAATTATATCAAGTTACATTTTGAAATCTAATCGTCTTTTTTTTTTAGAGGTAAATATAATAATCATTAATTCTTTCAATATTTATTTCATTATCCCTAAAAAAATAAAAGTTACCTAGAATTTTCTATTTTCTAGGTATATTTGAGTATTGGCAAAACATTTAATTGGTTTTCAGTTTTCACTAACGTAATTATTTCTGAAATGTGTCTTGGCACGCATCATATTAAAGAAATTTTTTTCAGCTAAATCTATTTTCACAGGTTTAATTGGGTAAATTTTTAACAATGTTTTAATATTAGGAAGGATAATTAAAAGCCCTAGAGAAACATATTAATGTATTCAGTGGGTTGTTCGGCGCCGCTTTTTGGGTCCTCGTGTATTTTATTTTTTACTCAAATTATTGTATATTTTTATATAAGTAAACACGCATTTTCTGTTGTTTTATACTGACTTGATCAAACATTTATTTAAACTTAACTTAATTTATCAAACTTTTTGAGACAGAATATGATGACACCAGGATTGAAAATGTTATCTATTATCGTGGTCGAGATTAAAATTACCATAGTTGTAACTTGTAACATAAAATCTTAATATGTTAGTTATTATAATAATATTCAAAAATTTGAAATATTCCATACTATTATCGAAAATCAATTTGAAGGGGACTCACCTCCTCAGAGGGCAGTGACCCATCCAATTCTAACTACGTCACTGATATGTTCCATGTTGTATTATTCCGAATTATACATTTTACGTTTATTTTCACATTTTAAATTAGGTAATTGTGAACATGCGTTTTGAAAGAACAATGTATTTTACGCTCTAATGAAATAATAAATGATAGAAATATTGAATAATATAGTACACCGTTTGGTACAAAAATAATAAATTGTGGATTGATTCCTGTTTCTAAATGCTCGCATCACAGTCTATGTAATAGTGTGTGAATATTTTTGACGTATTTTAATAGGGCCCGACTATCAACTGGTTAGGTTAGAAAACGGTGGTCGTCGAAAAATAAGGGCGCCCGGGAATTGGGTCACAATTAACCTTTTTTTTAAAAAATTGGGCCTCTACGATTTTACATTTATAACAGGTAGACCCGGCGATTGGGCCATTTTTTTAACGACTTTTTATCATCGTATCCGGTAATTGGGCCACTATTAAATTAATATGTCATATATAAATTGCTACAATACCTAACACTTCAGTGCACACACAATTTAACTCGAAGCGACCGTATGCCTCATAAAATTAAATGGGTAAAAATGGCTATAAAAGCATAATTTTCAAAGGTTATAGAACATCATGAACGTTTAGTTGATAACAAACTATACAATCCGCGTTTAGTATAATATGATGTGGTTTAGTAATATACGAGTACAATGGAATTTATATCGTCGGAAAGAGGAAAAAAAATATTAATTTTTAATAATTATAAATTTTCGTTTGCTCACGAGAGTCAACGTGGCAAAATTCGTAAGTGATGTGCTAAGAAAACATGTACAGCAAAAATATACACAATTTCCACTAATTTATAAACGGGCGTGCGTACATCATAACTGTCAATTTTTGTTATATAGTCGTCACTATTTTTTTCTTAACAGATGAATCAGACTTAGAACATAATCATGATGAAGATACAAAACAAGTTGTGCGCCAAGTTACCAGGACTGCCACAAAAATAAAAGCAATCTAAGATACTTCGGTAAGACCATCCAAAATTGTAATTTCCGAAATTGAGAACTGCACATCAGTAAATACTGATTTACTGTTATTAAAAGATATAAACCAATTACGTGATAACTTATATCGAGATCACCGACAAATATAACCTATATTGTCTAAAAATATTAATGAAGTGCATTAATATTTAGAAACAATTTATTATATTTGATTACCTACACAAAAAAAAAAAACTTTTTATTAATAAATAATAAAAATGGCTATATATTATTACTTTTTCTTCGATTACAAATTTAAATTTCCTATATTTAAGTTGACGTCACTTTTGAATACTGTGTAAATCCTTTTTATCGATTATTTTCTATTCATGGTTACAAAGATAACTCATAATATGTTTCTTTATTATTTTTTCTGCTTCATGACAAGCAAAATGATCCTTATATAAAAACATTAAAATCTTATTAAAGAAATAAATAAATATTATTCTTTATTGCTCTGATCATGGTTTGCAATTTAAGCCAACACAAGTTACTGTCGATTTTGAATAAGGTCTTGAAGTTTCAAGAAAGAACAAGCATATATAATGGGCTGACATAAAAACTTTAGGATGTAGATTTCACCTTGCGCAATCATGGTGGCGAAAAATTTAGGCTGTAGTCTTAAGTAAAGAATATAAAGATAAAATACTTCTGAAATAGGCAAATGGTTAAGATATACATTTGGAATTCCATTTTTAAATTCGGAAGAAATAGGTGGTAACTGATTTGCAATGGACTTTATAAGTGAGATGCCATAAAACGATAAATTTACAACATTTTCTGATTATATTTATGACACTTTTAAGTTGTATTTGGGTGTTATGTTCTGATTGTATAACTATAAATGCCGTCGAGTCTTTTCATTCTCATATCAAAAAAAATGTTACATGTCTCATCCTAACATTTATAATTTTATAAATGTCTTATTGGGAGTTCAATCCGAAGTGAATATTAAAATTAGAAGCGTAGGAACAATAAAAGCCAGAAAACGAGCTTTAATTCGAAAAAATTATATTTTTGATGAAATAAAAAATTACAAAGAAGTGAAAAATAATAGATTTGAATTTGTAAAATCTGTTTCGTATTATTTAAAAAAATAATTGTATTTTTATGTATTGGAAATAAAGTACTTATTTATAATAATTATTTGAATTTGTATTATATTAAATTTGTGAAATCTGCGTATGGCAATATTTAAAAAAAAAATTATTTTTCTGTATTAGAAAAAAAATAACAATTAGTTAATAAATGTATATATTTTTATTCTATACATTTATGGCCCAATCTCCGGTTAAACATTAAAAATATAAATTTAATTTGTGGCCCAATCTCCGGGTAGTAAAATATAAACAAATATTTTATACGAAGCAGGTAGATAAAATGTGTCCCATTTACCAACCAAAAATAAAAGCTTTGAGAGAGAAAGAAATCGGAAACACGTGTACCTACGAATTTATTGCACATGCTGGACAAGCTAACCACTAACGCATATCATAACCATAATAAGTATTATGTGTAGGACCTACACTGTAGGTGTTGTCGATCAATTATGCGTTGACGATCAATTATATTACGAACAATACTTCGTTTGGTCAGTTATAGGCTTACTGATGTGCACAGTCCATAGGCGTAGCTTGATGCATTTATGTAAGTGGGCTATAACTTATTATATTTCTGATACACAAAATATATTCTAAAAATGTAACTAAAAAAAATTACGGCCTACGGGATAGGGGGCTGTATAATAATACATACCTGCAACTTGTGAGAAGCTGGATCTATACTTATAATAATTATTGGCATCATCGATTATTGGACGACTGTCGAATAAAATATGTATAAAATAGATATTATGTAAATTACTTAAAACGCATTATAATACATAGAGGTGTAGTTAATTTAGTTATTTCGGATGGTTAAAAATTATATTACACAATGTCACATACAATATTATGTAGCTTCTGTCTAGTATACAACTATCGTATATTTGTTATTTTTTTTTTAATTTTAATTATTATTATAAGAAGCACCTAGGTAGCCTAGGCTATCTACATCTATGGATACATACGGATTATTGAGTTTTGACTATTTTAACATATCAATAATTAAATAATGGTGTTTATGCAATAAGATGATAATAATAATAATTATAGACATATAAGTACAAGTAATGTTACAATATAATAATTAATAATAAGTGTTTCACTGCGTTTGTTAACATAATATAGTAGTTGGACGTTTTATCTGAGCAGACGAATAGTTAACTAAAAAGGTCGTGAGGACGTCCCCGTTTTAATCGGCGTTGAGGTAGATGTGCGTGTAAGTTGTAGTATATCGAACCTGTTGAACTGAGCGTATATTGGTCATAAATAGTTCAATATAATATTATAAATTACAATAATGCATAATTATTATAGTAAAATATTACATATTATTGACATTACAAGTTCATACATTTTTGTACTAATATATTAACACCTATGTTTGGAAAAATAACTTACGCTATAGTGTACACCATAACTAGTATACAGTGATAGTAGTGATACATTGCCCAGTATTCTCAGACAACTCGTTACAATACTATTTTCAGGACATGACTATACGTCTCCCGGTCAAAGTATAATATTATTAATACAATACTTCACCCGTATAGTAAATTGGGTATTGTATTCGAATTATTAAACAGGCTTAGAGATAGGTATTTTCAATGTTCAGATGTCAATTTAGTACGTATTGACTGACATAGCTTACCGCTTACGTATTTTTGTGAAATAAATAATAATGGTACATATATTTAAAATGTACATTTAATTAACAGTACAACCAATGGCGGATTTAACGGTTCAGAAAAACCGACGGTGCCCCCTCCTAAATTGTGTACTGAGGCCCACCTAAATTATGTAGTTGATTTTCTTAAATTTTGACCAAAAATAAGATGTATATTGCAAACTGGAATTTAATACATTTAATACATTTACCATTGTTTTAATAATAAAATAATTTAAATATATAGGAATACTTGAAAAGTAGAAAATATTATAATTAAACAAAGTCGAAAAGTTCAAACTAATAACTTATATACGTACATTTAAGTTATTCTACATTCTAACCACTACTATTGATCAGAAATATTATTTATAATTATAATCCATGCTACTGCTTGTTGCTACCACGTAATCTATTTCCCTGCATCGGTTATCACATACATTACAGATTAAAATGCACCAATACCAAGAGCTCTGTCATTTGTGAATTCGTGACTAGTAAAATCTATTATTTTAATTATTTGATTCCAACTTGACGTCACGACAAGACGCGTGATTGCATGAAAAATTATAACAAAAATGTTGTAAGTATAACAACAATCTTTCAACTACTTAATCAGCAGCGCTGTGGCATAAATTATAATTTATTGGATATCGTTTTCGCGATAAATTCACGATGTACATAATATTAAAAAATTTAATTTAATACATTTCATGTTTTGCATATGTTTATACATTTAACGGGTAAGAAACTGTTTCCGCCGCAAAATAACTATTAAGCTTTTGTTGTTATTTAAAATAAGTTCCTATATTATTATTATATTAATTGTAATATTATATAGAGAGGCAGCGAGTAATTGCCTCCATACCACCAATTCATTCACCAGCCAACCTTTTTTTTCCTGGTGTCATCACTACATGGGAGATGAACTGAATTTATAAAAAAAAATTGGTTCATCTTCTGCACTGAAGTTTACTTTCCCCGAAGAGGTGTGTAAACTACAACATCATGAGAGCTGATTCTTTACTGTTGGCAAAGCCACATGGAGATGGTCCGGGGGTACCTAACCTAACCTCACATTGTTTAATGTACAGTAGTTGTATTATTTGGCAGTTTACCAATTGCGTTCTAAGCATTTCAGGGTTGATAGAGTATAATTGCACTCAAAACATTTAACAATACCTAAGGAAAACTTATTAGTTAGTTATAAAATATGTATAATTATATAATAAATTAATACACTAACCAATTTTTTTAGGAGTATCAATATACATAATACATAATATAATATAAATAAATAAATAATTTTTTTACATTAATTTTTACAACAATAATAACACTGATTTAAAAAAATTATTTTCTGTTAATTTCACCAGATTTGTATTTCTCAATAATAGAATTGATTGTTAGTTTTATTGTTAAATTTGCTCTGTTTGAAATATATTTATCTTGTTCGTTACTATTTATTGAAATACTATACGTGCTAATATGTGTTTCAATTATTGCTTTTAAAAAGACAAAAATATTTGGATGGATAAGGAGAATAAAAGTTTAAAGAAAATGAAGGGTAAAAAGCTTTACACGCATTAGTTGTACGTTCAAAACTTATTGAATTAGACGGCCTCTCCTGCTATAAACAACAAGATCCATCGATTTGGTGGTTGTTACAAATGGGAGTTTCAGCGGCGGTGCTTCAGCGATTGTTTCTGTTCCTATTATACGACATGATGGCGGTACCGGCAAACCAGAATACTCCCGAGTGACTCCAAAAATTGGCCTCGTTGGAGGGGGATTTGATAAAAACCATGCTGGCCTTTTAAAAAATTGTTGCAACGATGGTGGTGGAAATGTGAACAAGGCCGTGGCCATGCAATACGGGGGTGGTATAGATGAATACAATTCTGGGGCTGCAAAAAAAACCGACGTTGGCTCTTGCTTTATAGACAAATTAACCTGAATTTCTATGTCAGGCACAGATTTGCTTGAACATTCTTTAAACATAAGAATAATCACATTCTATTTTGTGTCACACCGCATAAATGCTCTATTTAGATCTAGATTTGGGAAAGTATTTAACTGCAAGGTGTCCTACCGAGCGTTGCCTGTTCCAAAGAAATCAATAGGTAAAATCTCTCGCTCCGCTCAGAATCTAAAGAAAAGGGGGCAAGTGGGTACCAATTATCTTTGCTTGTGATTATATAATTATTTAAGTACAGTGCAATATAATACTCAGCTAAATTTAACAAAACAAGAATTATAATATAAAGATACAATATATTCTCAATTTTATTTTTATTTTACGTGATCAAAAGGATCTCGTCGTGTCCTCAGATTTTTTAATTTTTTTCCACGACAAACACTTTTGTTTTCTATATTTGAATGTATAGCATTTTTTAGCTGTTTTATATTGAATAAAGCCCACAGTATCAGATCACGAATAACATACCCGAAAATCGTACTCATATTATTCAAAGCACCTAAAATCTAAATGGCTAAATACGTAATTTAAGACGTTAAAATCTAATAGGTATAGGTTATAGAGAATACGACGTAAATTCACGCTTTAACTGTTAAACTAATAATGCCAAATATGGAGATGCCTATTTAACACAGATAGCTTAAGTTACTTATTTGAGATACGTTGTTATGTTAACTTAATCAAGCCACTATAACAAAAATATTATTATTTTCATTTTTAATATTTAAATAAAAAGTAATAAGTTCATTATTTATTTCATATCCATCGTCTGTAACAATCCATCCATATGATAATATATAATAATTAATTTTACTGTTCATTTGACATGTATTGCTTTTATCATGAATATTATTTATAATGATTTCCTTTGAATAATATACTACTCTTTCAAAATATGATTTTTGTGCATATAAAAGTGACCAGAAAATATGTTTTATGTTTTGGAATATAAAATAAAAAACATATGATTTCATTCAAATGAGTAAACAAATTTAAAAAAAAAACAATAATAAACAGTACCCACCTATAAAAAAATATTATTTTCAAAATGTTGTTTCGTAATCATTTAAAAATCATGCAAACTAAATATTTTCAAACCATTTTACACATGTCGAGATATCGACTGGTAATGGAATTGGACCATGGTATAGATAGGATCATATAGATTTACTATACGCTTAGTGATTTATATCCGTTTAGCTTTTATTTATACACTATAAAGAACATGCATTATTATGAAAATACCATTTAAACGCAATTCTCCAAAGCTTTTGTAGTATATTGTTTGATATTGCTTACAATGATATTAATTAAATTCTCGAGCAGTAGACATTCCATTTGAAAAGTTATACTATCTTATAATGAATGTAGTAGTAAATGCTTTTCATAGGATCAACATATCATATATGAACTTTCAGAACTCACGATTTTCTCCTTTTACTATGTATTTTGTGTCTAGAACTGTAGGATACATATTATTAGAAGATAATATTTAATTAATATTTTCTTATCCAGGTAAATAAAACAAAAGTCTTATTTCACTTATATTATGATTTTTATCTTGTTTGGATACTGTGGCACTAATTATATTCACGGAAATTAAGAAACCTCAACCGACTTAGGATATAATAAGAAATCTCAATAATTATCAATCAACAATAATTATAACCGACATTAAAAAAACCTATAACACTATCAGTAGGTAACCACTCTGCGCCTCAGCTGCAGAGAAAGGGTCGAAAGCACTTCGTCATTAAAAAGTTCGTCTTAGTAAGTCACTTTATGGCAATTTATTTTACTCAGTGGCGTGTATCAAAAATAAAATAGCTGTTGCTCAAATAATTTTAGGTGACCTACCACTCATAATATTGTTTTAACTGCCGAATGTCCTATTTTATCGTATCAATCCCCACCCCATCCATATATGGCGTTGCCAGAGAAACGACTGTACCCTATGTTGTAACATATATGTTGAAGTGTACTTCACTAATTTTACTATTAGGTAGGTAATAGTAATAATAGGTACGGTAATAATAGGTACGAAAGGTTGAATTAAGTTTTGATAAAAAACTGAATTTGAAAATTGTATCATGTACCTATAGGTATAAAATATAATAATATATAGGTACGTTAGAAGTTGTAAGATCCAAGAATAATATTTTTAAATTACACCAAAATAACTAAAAATTCTATATTTCGTTTAAATATCTAATTTCGTACAAATTTGAACATCAAATGTCTGTAAAAAAAAAAGATAAAATGTAAAAATTGAATATTTTAGATTTTGAGTGGAGCGATTAATGTATAGGTATTGATTTTACAATGATGTATGTTTTTTATTTTTTTTTTATTTGTGTATGTGCATACGAGTAATAATGCTTGATAATGTTTCAATCTTCAACTTCAGTTCCCCGATGGGAAAGTGAATCTAGTTGGTGAATTAGGGAGATAAATATTTAAAATTCCTATTATAGTTTTCAAAAACGCAGGGAAAAACAAAAAAAAATTAAGGAAAAACGTGAATTTTTACGCAAAATCGGTTTTCGAAAAAATCGATTTTGGTTTATTGTTTTACTCTAAAACAAATGTCTGTAGATACATGACATTTTAACTGAATGTTCATATTAGAATTTTCTATACACCATACAATGTTAAAAATATTGTTACTTGTTCTAGCTATACAGTTTTCAATTTGTTTAGTTTTTTTTCTGTATATGTCAATTAAATTTTATTTGTTGGGCAAAACAGTTTCTGATAATATATCGTTACAATATCAGTTGAAAAATATTAAAAATACATAAGCACAAGGTTTTTTTATAAGCATTTAAAGTTTAAATTTTGACATTTATAAAATTGATAAAATGTTCAACTTGTATAGCCAAGCCAATAAAATAAACTAAGAATATAAATATAAAATAAAATATCCACACTGACAAACCATCTCAGCTCAGAATCGTTTTTCGTATACAATGATATTATATCATTGAATTCAAATTTAATACCATCCATTATAATATACAGTGACCCACTTGTAACCTAATGTACAGCAAAGCGACATCCACTTACCCGCCCTTTTTTACAATCAATTACACATTAATATTTGTAGCTGTGGGCCTTAAACATTATAATATGAGTATAGGGTCGCGTGCGACCCGCAAACCGTGTAATTGACATGCCTGCTATAGTTGTAGGTAGACCGCTTAGAAGTCTTGTGGATAAATAGATTCTAGGTACGCTAATAATCAATAATTTGCATAGCAAATTGTTATTAGGAAGGTACTTCATAATATTTTGTTCTGTTACTCGAAAGAGTTAAAGCGAGTTTAGTAATTCTATTTTACGTACAACATTTATTAATTATGTAACTATATACCTACATACCGTTCAGCCAAGATAACAATGCAATATTATCCAACTATGATCAACGTTTATTTAATATTTTATTGTTCATTTAATCTTCATTATTACTATAATAATAACTGATACTATCTACACGGTGATAGGTGAATAATAATTACAATAATATTACATATTATTATTACATTCTTTAGTGTCTATGGGTAATGGACAGCGGAGTTATTAAATAATATGTAAATATTAGTATGCAGAATATAGATGAATACATTTTGGTTAATTCAATGTCATTATTTTTAATTTGCGGTACCTATGTTGATTCGTGAAATGTTTTTTTTAACCACCCTTAAAACCATTTTAACGTTTTTATCCCTTTAGGAGGGTAATATAATATAGGGTTTAACAAATATTATTTTTAATTTCTAATAATAAACAATCGTTATAAAAGGGATTTTAAAAATAATTTTTCCATATAGATAGTTTTTATACATTATAACAACAAAATTAGTTCATGGTTTACTCGATTTAATTAAATATTATTTAGGTAAAATAAAATAATGACCTGCAAATTCAAAATATGATGCGAAGGCTTGGCACTCATTTTCCCTATACTACTATATAGGTATAATGGCTATAATCGATTCAGTCCGAAAATACGTCCTCCAGCTGGTTTATTATAATAAATTAATGTTGATTTATAATATTTGTTAATTTTTAATCAATAATAGTATGAAAAGCCACGCTGCCCCCTCTATAATGAGTTTTAAATGTATGGGTTTCGGGCAACATTATAAAATTATAATACACTAACGCCGAACGCAAACAGTACATCCGTAAAATAACATCGGCATCTCCACGGAGTTTTCGAAGAAAAGTCGAATGAAAAGTTTAACAGCACTAAACGGTTTGTAAAATATTATTTTAATATCTCGCGGGAAAAGCGGGCGCGGCACAAAATTCACATAGCCGTCGTCGAAGTGCGCAGTTTGCAGTGACTAATTTGTTTGACTGACGTGCATATCCGGTGCGTATATTTGGGCGCACATAATTAATAGTTTATACGGTGGTAAAAAGTTGTAGCACTTGTATATGTGGCAATTTTTATTATATTATAACCATTAAATGGCTGCGTCAAAACACGATCAGTGTTATTCCCTTTATATATGACATAAAGGGATTTTTGCAGTCCGAATATTGAGACGGATTTCGATCCGATGATATGTTTACTCTTCTATAGATCTAATATTACATACTTATGTACCGTAATTATCAACCATGTTGTTTCGATAAAACCTATGTAAATAATTATAATTTAATTTATTTGTATCGACAAATATTATTTTTTCGTTAGTGTTTTTTACTGATATTTTAATTTCTAATGCCCCAAAATCAAATATTACATATTATTATACGTGTATGAGAATTCAACTTTAATTTATATAATACTACATGAAAAATCATAGAACAACATTTGTGAGCGAAGTGACATTCTGCGTCTGTTTTTCTAGTTTCAAATGTCTATAATTGCCAGATATTTTCAATAGTTTTACAACATTTTTGGGAAAACTATTGTAAAATTGCAAAAATAACTCTGTAAATGTATTATTTGTCATTCGTGTGTAACTTTCGAGCTTCCTTACCAACAATTTATTTTGAAACTTTTGGGGGTAATCATTTCAAGTAAATATATGTTTAAAGATATCATTTAAAAAAAAACAACCTATATTATATTTTAAAATACGTATTGCAGGTTATTACTACGCTAAAATAAAAAATAATGAGTCATTGCAAAAAAATGACTCAATTATTGTTTTTGAACTATTTTATAATAACAATAATAAAAAATTAGAATATACTTTCTGCATTCTAGGAAATAAATTATAATTTTTAATTAGTAAAACTTTGATTATTATTAATTATTATCTTACTTGTATTCGTATGTGTTTAGTAATAATATGTAACGCTGTTTAATTGAGCGGGGAAAAAGCGATAAGCTTTGCTGGACAAAAGTTGGCACTGATTTTAATATCTGCTATAAAGTAATTTATAAACGAACGTATGAAATGGTTAACGGGGAACGACTCTGCATCACATAAATGTTTGTGATTAATGTATATATGCGTTAATTTTGTTATTATCGCTTTATATGACTTTTTCTGGAATGTTACACTTTTTTCTAGTGTATACTTTTACCAGTTATTCATCCAAAATAGTGTTTAATGCGTGTTGTGTTAAAAGTTAACACCATGCAATATTATTCATGACGAGTTTAAAATAAAACCTAAGTGGAATTGTTGATAGAATGCAAAACTATATAATATTGGTACAGGAATGCACAATTCAATGCTGCAGTGTAAATAATAAAATTAATATTTTAAACTGCCAAACTATTAATTGCTAATTACGAAAAATAAAAAATGAGAAGAATACATTTATATTTGATTTTTATAGGTTAAAAAATAATTTTTTTTCACGTTTTGTGTTATTTCCGCGTCCACCGATGCAAAAAATATATATAACCAAACACTAATAACTGCTCATAACTGCAGGGCGCAAGCACATTGTTCGATTTTTATCGCTTGTATAATATATATTTTATAATATAATTTATGAACACGCTAGACGCATTATATGTTTTTTTCCATTGTCATTATTTTTAAATCAAATTTTTAATGACGACTTCAATTCTGTATTTTAAGAAAATAATAAATGATATTTTAATTCGTAAAGAGAGCTGAAGTTTTTTACTTAAAACTTGTTTTGGAATAACGATTATGGTACTATAATATTATTATACTTGCTATAGCCTACAATAGCTAATAGGCATACTGCTAAACGTACACGGAGCGTATCTTTTATACCTATATAGGTAACTAATAACTGTACTCTTCTCGGCAAATATTTATGTGCTTTTGAAAATATTTTTGGTTTTTTTACAAACGCTCATAATACGGTCATATATACGATCGCATAGTATACAAATTGGTGCTCTATATACGTATACGGAGCGCGGCCTCTTTTTCGTCCTCCTTTCTCGGCGCGTCTGTTATTATTATTGTTACTGTGGTTCGTAAACGAGCGGCAAATAAAGACGTGTAAAAAATAACAATATATACAATCTAACATTACACGCCTTATTTCGGACGATCATCGTAGACGTCAAATCGCGAGTCAGCGGTTTTTCGCAAAATATTATATATTATATTTTTTATCGTATACGCCTTACATGCTGCCACTGATGTAATCCGCGTGAGTATCTCCCATATCGTGTGCAAACGGTCGGAGTAATTTATATAATATACACAGGGTGATTCGTCAAACTGTACCCTCATCAGTGGCCACATCATGATATTCTTATATTATTTGCGTTCGATACAATTATTATGATTCTTGAATAGGTACTATTATATAGTATACCTTCCTATACGCAAATACTAAATATACATAATATATCCCCAATTATAAATTTATTTTTTAAAAGTTTTTTCAAGAGTGTCATGTGGTGATACAAACTTATTTTGTTCAAATGTGAACCGATCTTTTTTCATTGTAAACTATATAATTTTAAGAATATAATATGGATATAATATATTATTTATGAAGAATTTATATTAAAGTATGCTTGAAAAATCAAAAAATTCCCAATTAAAGGATAAAACAGCAAGTACCGTGCTTGTTATATAGAGCGATAATTTTATTTTATTAGATATCGACCAGATTTAACCTTCGACTAAAGTTTGAACGAGATCAGGTCTAAGTTCTATAAATAGCGGCCATATTATAACCATCAAGTTGGGTTACAGGCGAGACATGGGTTAAGGGATTTGGAGTGCACAGTCCTGCCATAAAACAATCACCCTGTATGTACTATATATATACTCACATAATACACAACATAAGGGACGGATATATGCATGTATATAATGTCGTCCCTCTATACCCCCTTCCACCGTGTCGGCGACGGCAGTTCGGCACACAATGAACAATTTAGCCAGATTGCGAGTTGTCGTTACATCCCTTCAAAGCTAAGCCCTCTCGTCGCGGGTTCGCTGTGTTTCGACTCTTTGGCAACGTCGCGCCACCACCTCAGCCAGTCGCCACTGGTGGCAGCCACGGCGGCGACGACGACGACGACGACGATGACGACGACGACGACGACGGGCGGATATGCGGCCCGGTCGATATCTGCCGTTGCTCGATATCATAATATTCTGCTCGCCCTCCACGCACCGGAGACGATTTTAAGCGGCGATGCGAGGCTTGCTAATTATATTTTTAAATATTAATATATATATGTATATAATATACCTACAATGCGTATCACCCATATCGTTATATTTTTTTTCACATCACACCCGTCCGAAGCCGCATGACCCGTCGAGAACCCGCATACCACCGCCACTAACCCAATCCTGCACTGCCATCTCTCACCAAAAAAAACGACGGTTTGTCGACGAAACGTGGACGTGGCCCCATGTCACGTATTCACCGCGTATTATATATTATTATAATATATTAAAAGACGATTATTAATTAGTTAATAGTTTTGTAATAGTGGTAGGTATTTATCATCCTAAACTTAAAAGCTTATTAGTACCTACCTACATAGTACAATATTATAATATATTCACTCGATCCAGCCTGTTTCTAAAAGATCGTTAGGATTATTATACCTACTGCTACAGCAGAGGGAAAAATAAATCAAACCCACAAACACGTTTACCTGCGGTGGAAGTGAGGTGAAAAAAATGTGCAATTTTGTTTTTAAACCGCTCCAAAAATTAAAACACTTCCGGTCCGAAGAAAAAATTGTATATAGGTACGCTTGCGGCTTACACTACATTTGCACGCAAATGGTGTGCTATTCGTCACGCGTATATATAATATATACAAGTGTGTGTATTTATATACATATATATTATATGTACCCACGTAAATTAAAAATGCGATACCGCTACCGCGCTGTAGCTTTTGCTTTGCTGGTAACTGCTCGATTAATAATAACCGGAAGTTTGTAGGTATATAACATTTTTTCCTCCCCGAAAACGTTTTCTTCGGTCGCCTCATTAAGGGTAGAAAACAGTCACGGTGCAGTAATTGATTTTATAAATCATGTACAAAAATTCTCATTTTACCGAAGGGGAGAGAAAATACTTTTGTGTTATATTAAAATATTTCCATCAATTTATACGACAAACCTTGGGTGTAATTAACTTAGTTAGGTTAAATAAAACTTAGTTAGTGCAATCTGTCAACTAACTTATTTTGCACTCTGTTATAAATAAATCCTTGGTTGGTAGTTAAAAATATATTTTCTTTTATGTAATACCTATGTTATTCCTGGCAAAGTTAAGTTTGTGCTAATGAAATATCCGTTTAATATACATAATTGTTTTACTAGCATTTTGAGCTTCTTAATCCCTTAATAGTAATAATATAAGTTATACATTTATTCTAAGGGTAGATGAGTACAATTTTGATTCAGGACAATACAATTATGACTTATCATGAAAATATATTGCTAAATAATATAGCCTATTTTCAGTTAAACATAACGTGTTGTTTTTAAACATTACCGTTATATAAGCTGAAGTTGGCCATTTATTATCATTATCCGTTTATGAATGTTTATCATGTTATGGTCACTATTCTAATCGTTTTAAAATAAACTTGACTATTATTATTTATTTTAATGATTAAACATGTTATTCTGAGAAAAATTAAAACAGTGTTTACTATTATGAAGAATTATTATATTATATTTTAATTAATGATACATACATTTTCAAATGGTTTCAAAATATAAATTGTATATATATATATATATATCTAAAGGAAAACATATTAATGAGTTTAAATTGGTTAGTAGGTACTTCGGAATTTGCGTCTACAATCTTTTAACCTATTGCATTTGTGTTAGGTGAACATATTATGCAAATATTTTATTATTATTCGTTTTTTCCGGTTACACAATGTTGTTTGATGTTTATATCATCTAAACAAATGTTTTCATGAAAATTAGTTATAAATATTTTGTATGAAATAATTGTAACTATTAATAATATAATGACAATACACGTAGAATGTAGGTAACGGCTCTGCTGCTGTATAGTAGGTGTCGAGTGTACATTGGGTTAGTCCAAGGGTCTCCAACATCCGGCCCGCCAAGCTAATTAATGTTTTGAAAATAATATATTAGTTTTCATCGTTTTTCATATTTTATTTTTTATTGAATTAATTATTTTTTCTTTTGGTGTTATTCATAACAACTTATTATAGTCATACTAAACTAACATAAATTACGAACATTTTCAAGCGACGCTGCTAATTGGAACCACAAAGACTAATGCAAACTATCAAGACATTTTAAAAAACAAGCAGTTCCAAACGCCTCACTAAGTAACTTACTCGTATCATAATAAAACAAATTTTGAATTATAAAATAAAAAAAATTATGTAAATAAATATACATTTTTCGAAATAAATCTTATTTATTCCTCAATTGCATAACCTCTCTATTCCTCTAAAAATGTTGGGCCCGCGATGCCAACGCGTATACCAAATTTGGCCCGCCGTAAAAAAAGGTTGGAGACCCTTGGGTTAGTCCATAGGCGCAAGTAGGGTGGTGACTTAGCGCCACAAATACAATTTATAATTCACAAAATCGTTACAAAATCATTATTTTTCAAATGAATATCTATTTTCATTTTTCCCAAATTTAAGCTTAAGATACCTATACGGAAAAATTGTGTTTAAATATTTTTTAGATTTTTTTGGTTTCAGTTTGAATACTTTTGAGAAACCTTGTATTTAATTTTTAAGTCTAAGCTGTACAAATTGAACATTTCATAAGTTTTTAACTGCAGAATATCTTGTACATTTTCGCAAATTTGACAAATTTAATTTAAATTTGAACTTAAAGTGTTTATAAACCATAATCATAATAACGTATCTTTTTTAATATGTTTAAATTGTTACAGTGAAAATGTGTGAGGAACTTTGTCGTCAATTTTCAAGCTTTTTGACTGAGCCAAAACAAAAACGAATATTTTTATTGACATTCATAAAAAAAATAAAATGGAAAATGGAAAATTTCTATAAATAGCTTAAATAGAATACAAACATTTTGAAAATTGTATCATGTATAGCAAATGCTAATATAAACATTTCGTGAAATTTTAAGTAGATATCTATAGTTATTTATTTTTGAATTAAAATAAAATAAAAATCTATTTAGGTAATCAAAAACTAGTTTTCCGTAAAAATGTACCTATTTGTTTTTTGTTTTTGTATTTCCCGAATATTTAAAAAAATACTGGGAACTATCCCTAGTTGAAATCTCATCATTTATTTTACTATATTTCATATGCCCAGACAACCAAGATAACCACACTTCATTGTAAACTTAATAGGTACATTCTTCTATTCGCCCAGAATCTATAATTAATGATGTATTAAACATTAAAAAAGGTAGACAAGTGGGTACCCCTCTGCTGTATACAGTAGTTTTCAAGCATGTCATTGTAATGGATGTGTTATAATTGAATTCAATGATAAATCATTGCATACGAACAACGATTTTGAGCGGGGACGTTGTGTTATCCTATCATACTTGTTAGTCAATCAAATTACTTAATCAAATTTAATAACTAACAAAAAATTTAATAAAAATCAAAAATATCACACAGCTTTAAATAGCGTAACTTTCCGGTGAACTTTTTTTTCTATACCTAGTAGAAAAACTTATTGGGAATCTTCTATTAACATGTCTATTAGTTTTTTGAATCTATTAGTATTAGTTCTACCCGAAAAATAGTTAAAAAAATTAGGAAATTTTATCATGGATATAAATAGCGCAAAATAGTCAAAATATTTTGTAAGAAAAATGATAATATAAATATTTGCTGAAAATTTCAAGTTTCTATGGTTATTCGTTTTTTAATTAAAATAAAATATCATAAATCGTTGAATTAAAATTCAGTAATTTACCGCTAAATTTAAAATATTGTAAACATTTTAAATTCAAATGATCATAATAAATTAATGTATTACTTTCCGGTAATTTTTTTTTTATTGTTTAAAGTATAAAAACTTGAGTCAAATCTTCTATTAAAAATCCTAATGTCAGCTCTATGAAAAAAACTTTTATGAATTTCTAATTGAAAAATAATTTGCAAATTTTTGGGATTTTTTTCACTTTAAATGCATATAAAAACTCGGTGTCTATGTATTTTTAATATTTTTGAACTTCAATTAAAGTTCCATACGAAGACACTTGCGTTAACTTTTCAAGCTTTTATACTAGGTAAATGAAAAAGTTTTAAACGACAATAATTTTAAAAAAGTTTACAAAATTCGAAAAATTTCTCAAGACTATAAATAACTCTAAAAACGTGAAAATATTTCCATGACATTATTTCCAAATGTTACAATAAATTGAAAATGCTAATATTAATTTGGTGATAATTTCATGAATCTACGGCCATTAGTTTTTGAGTTTCACCAAAAAAATAAAATCGATATTTTAAGTAATCAATTTTACGTCAAAATTATACTATTTGTTTGGTTTTGTACCACGTACTGAACGTTTTCTAAAACTACTGGGAAGTAGATTCACTTTTCGATTGGAAAATATGCAGATGTCGAAAATCTGGGAGTTTTTACTAGCACAAAATATTATATCGATGACAAAGAAATACAAACTCATCATTGTAAATACAATACATTCCATCGCTCCACACAGAATTTAAAACCTGAGAATTCACTCTAAAAATATTTTATTTATTTTTATTTTTTATTAAAAAAAAAATTTAAAGCAATTTCGATCTTTTATTTCTGTTATTATGAAATGGTAGATACTAATGGTGCATAGTGTACAAAGTAGTTTGTAGTACAAACTATAAGTTACGTCTTACGTGTAGACACTAAACGATGACAAAAACATTCAGTTTAGCCCACCGTTTCTGGGCGACTATAATAATAACTATACAAAAATAGCAAAAAGCATGATGAGGATATCCATTATTCATACAAGATTTGAATAAACGATACGTCACCGTGTCATTGTTGCTGTTAACCTTACCAACCAAAAATTATTTTATCAACATTTATAAAAAAAAAATAAATAATATTTAAAATTATCAAATGTCTATTATAAATAGGTATTTTAAATAATTAGACTAGACATTTTGGAAGTTTAAATGTGCACTGAAAATGATAATTTAAGTATCAATAAGTAGTGGAATATTTTGAACTCCTACAATTTATAAATAGTTGATTGCAACAAAATAACAAAAGAATATTAATTGTATATGGATAAATTGGTATATCCTTATACAACGGTTTTATTATTTTGTTGTAATCAAAAATAATTAAGTATAGGATAAGGATATACTTGATAAATGTTTGAATATCTAATGTGATCAAAATTTGAACATGAAAATGTTTATTTCCCTACGTTAAACTTTTTTAATATTCCAGAGAAAACAACTTAAGAGGTATCTTGTTTTACATTTTCAAATCTTAGGCATTCAATTTACAAAACATTTGACAATTTTATTACTGTATAATTTTGAAGAAAAACTTAAAAGAGTTGATAATTTTAAGTACAGTGAAATAAATCAAAATATTTTGATAATATACCATGTCTAAATAAAAAAACAAAATTGATTTCGAAAACTGATGTTGAGTAAATATTTCAGTTTTTCAGTTTTTCAGTATTTTTTTATTTATATTTCCTCATTATTTTGAAAATTACCTGGAGGCTTTTACTTTAACCGCCTCTTCCTCTAAAAATTGTTTACAGACCAAAAAAATAAAACCACACATCATAATAAAACTGATACATCCATCGTTCTGCTCAGAATCTTAAAATATACATGTATAATATTATTATGTAAACCTGAAGTAGGTGTACATCTGTTTTTAAGAATCATTTGCTAGAAATTAGACACAACCTTTGTTTTTTCAATAAACCTACGTATTAAATTAGAAGATGTATATATAAATAAACAAATTACAAACTGTAAAAGGTAATTGATATAGAAATCAATTTTTAAAACTTTTTATACTTTGGTTTTCTCCTGTTTTATCAAGTGTACGACGATTTATACTAAACATTTTCTTGCATTAATAGAGTTTGAATTGTTTTGAGGTAACTGAAAGGTTCTTTAAGAATGGACGTTAACATAATCCGTTTATAATACATTTGAACACTTTAGTATTTTACATTAACGGTAGGTATACAGTGCAGCTTTTTACAATACTATAATTGTAATTTTACTTCTATAAAAAAAATTATCATACTATTAACTTATTATTTATTTTGTTGGATATCATTTGAATATAGGCTCGCATTATAATTAGTTTTGTAGAAGTGTCTTGTTTAATTTAATATTCTCTAACAATAAATTATAGTAATCATATATTTAATTTTATCTTGTATATTATTGTGTACTTGTCAAAAGTATTATGGTTAATCGTTATTACTACTTATAAATTCTCAACTATATACATTAAAAATTGTCAAATTGAGATTCGTTTATTTAGGTATTTCCTATCAGTTTATTCTTAAGTATATTTATTTTAATACAAAAGCAAAGTATTTAGTATTAAATTGGTTACTATACAAGTATTATCCATTTGTACATTATATATTATATTTGCATATAACTCGACCCTGCAGTGAGATTTGTTATAAAGTACTTACATTATGTTTAATTTTTGGTTGAAATTCAAAAAAGAAAAAACTTTTTAGCACTGTTCTCAAAATGATGACAGCTGACAGAAACATTTTAAACGTAATGTCACTTTATGTCAGTCCATTTCAATTTGGCTACATATACGATATACCTACTTAATACATCACACAACTTATAGTTTAAGAACAACCATGACTCATGAGTAATTACAATAATTACTTTATAGGAAATTTGTAATATTTTAAGCTTTATATTTATCATTTGATTTAAAAACTGTTAATGAAAAATATTTTCCAAAAGAAGTAAAAAAATAAATATATTTTGCATTTATGAGTTGTAGAGGATTTCTTGTTACCGAAAATTCAATGTACCTAGGTATTTATATTCCGTGATGACAATTCCATTTGAATTTCTTTAGTTGTTGAATTATTATAATCGTATTAAGTTTCTTCTAAATTCTTAATATTATATTATTAAAATGTTATGAACATTGAATATTCATACATATTTTTCTAACAACTTCAGAACTACAACTTTTTTAGTGGTCAAGAGTCACATGAGACAATAGTTATATTGTTCATAAAACTGAAAAACCCATTCAAAGAGCATAAGATATTTGCTTTAGTAACTTACTTCAAAGCGTAAATATAAGAAGTATGGTGACTGGGTTCTGGGTATTTCAAGGTACTTTACTCGATGAATATCTAAAAATGTATGAAGTTCCGTGTTGAAGTATTTTTTTTTTGTTCCACACAATTCTGGATTATTGTCTGTAGGGCTTTATATTAAATAATTTATAAGTAAGCAATTCAGAGAAAAAAAATATAAATATTATATAGTTAACCAGGTAGGTGAATGTAGCTTGTAATTTTACGATTTTATGTAATAAACAGCGTGTTTTAATAATGTTTTTTTTTGTTCTGTTATACGTATATTAAAAGTAGAACAAAAATTTCGAACTGGGTCATTAGCTTTTAGTTAGTAATGTTTTTACAATGATTGATTTTTATATCGATAGGTATTTAAAAATTGAATTTTGTTACTGATATCTAATTTAAAATATAATACGTATTGTACAAAAGGTCGTCGATTTTTACTGGAAATATATTTTGACCATTACATTTGGTAGTATAAAATTCAATTTATTCTTAATTATTAAACCTATTTAAATATTCTAATATGTGAACATGAGGTATATAATATCATGTACCTGGTATATTATATCTTAATCAATGTATATCATAATTTGTTTCGTTTTTAAAATTGTTAAACAAAATATTATTTTGTATAACTATTATAGGGGTTCCATTTTAGTTTTAAATTATTATGGCTGCCAACTGTTCACGTGTATGAAACTTTTTATTTACCAGGTCACAGAAATCATAGTAAAATTCAGGGTTTTATTAGAATTTTTAAAAAAGGAAATAAAATTAATTTACCGAAACGTCCGAAACCATGTTCTTTGCCATCTTCTTCCATTTTACTATGGCAGTTGTCACCGTTGTCGGGATTGTATTTATACATATTATTACGCCTATGAAGAAAAATGTAATTTTTAAATGACCTACCAATACTCAATACTTTATTAAAATTAACTATTTATTAAATCATATTAATTATATTTATTTTGGATGTACCGGCGCCTTCATAAAATGAAGGCAAGCCAATAAAGCGGTATGGGTAAAATAGGGTCATAAAAGTATACCTGCGATACCTAAAATGACAACCCTGAATAACATTATAGCAATATAGCGTACATATAGGTACTATACTCAGCTTAATGATTTAATTTGTCTCGTTAACAAAATTTAATGCACGTAAACAGAGTGTGAGAAAACTAATTCTTAATGTTATTATAATGGCGTCATATGGACTTATCATTTATGTATATTGTGTGTACAGCAATATAAATGAACTTTGTATTGCTATTTTTACATATACAGTTTACTAATTCTGTCATAATATTTCAATGATAATTGTTAATATATGATGATACTATATGCATAATGTACATATTATGCATATTATTATGCTTCAGTTAAATTCTGTTAGTTTGTGATGTTCATAATTATTTGTACAATGAGTCAATGGATTCTGAGTGGCCGCTATTAAAACAATTTTATTTCATCGTATAGTCACGACTTAGTTTTCGGGAAGAACTGAAAATTGAATGTTGATTTTTAAAATTATTTAAACTTTATTTGATAAGAATATTTTATTCAATTTGAATAAGATGTCATATATTTTTAATATAGCAAAATAATTCTAATATTTTTACGGGATAGCTATTATAAAAATGCACGATAAGCAAAAACCGGTATGCTTTAACATTACATTCTACCTAATTGACTCAAATCTAGATTTGTGTGTCGAAATGGCCAATGTTTATGTATATAATCTATTTTGTTTAAACCTTACTACTTTCCCGTTTCCCCCACTGATGTTGTGTTTTTAATTTAATTTTATATTACACTCATTTGTTTTAGGTGTTTAATCAATCTTTATATATTTTATATTATATCTTATAACTTATAACATTATATTTTATATTACATGATAAAAACTTTAAAGTATGAAGGGAAAATTTGGAAATTGTTTTAATTATTTAATAAACGACTAAATGTTACTAAACTATTTAATTAAATAAATTATTTAACCGTTTCTAATCCAAAAATATGTGTGTCGTCATAAACAGTTTTGTTTTGATTAAAATATTTTAATAACTTCCTTTTTAATTCTTTTAATTTTGTATAACTTGAAAATTAAAAAATCCATTCTAGTAAGAGTGATTATAAAGAATATTATAATGTATTGACAATTGTCTTTAATAGCAATATTTTAATGAAAATGAATGAAAATTATTCTAAATGTTATAAAATATAGTAGTAATTGATAAATAAAATAAAAATGTGTAAGATAGGTATAATATAAGTTTATAACAGACATACTCATTTGACAAAACTTTCACTAATAATAATTTTACAATCCATTAAGCAGATTTAATTTCATATATATTTTCCATGTGTGTAACAAACTAAATCCCAAAGGTACAATTTATATTTTATTGTATCGGGTACTCTGAGCCAATTCTCCGTCCCTTGTGTAGTTTGCTGTGATTTTAATTGGTTGACACAAAATCAGAGTTATTAATGATACAAGGTCGATTGAACTTCAAAATTATTGTTATTATTTGAATGTCGGATAAATCAATAGGTAGATAGATACTTATATAATATAAAACCAAACCTTTAGTATGAATTGTTGTACAAAATTATATTAATATTAATAAAAATTATATTAGAAAAATTATCGTTTTAATTATTTTAAATAGATACAATTTTGATTATAGAAACAATTAAAAATGATTTAACTTGTTACATAGACTATGACTAATACAATCCTATTTAGAATAATAGGAATATTAGCACATTATACTTATGATTTTAGTAATATTATTATAATTTCTGAGATAAAGAAGCAAATTAAATAGTAATAAAATATTTATAATAAGTATTTTTTTTAATTGATAAATGTAGGTATTATTAATAATTACAAAGTAATTTCAAAACTCTTTTAAATGTATTATATTTGATAAACGATTCTTAGTATAGTGCAACAATAGTGCCTAAAGTAGAACCGTAATTAATCTCATTAAAATCCAAATATTAAACTAATCATGCATTAATAAATACAATGTTAAACATTAAAACTATAGGTAGAATAACACGTAACCTAATTGTATAATAACTAATTACTTATAAGCTTACATTTCTTAAAAATAAATGTTTAAAATTAAAAAAATACAAACAATACTTTTCAAGTAGGTGTTTATAAATATTATATTACAATATTCAAATAATCAATGGACATTTTAAATCTAATGGATTATAATTTTCTGATTTATAACAAAATTATAATTCGTTTTAACTTAAAGGTAATAATAAATTATTGTATTTTAAATATTATTATACTCTGTCATCCATTACACCCAAAGCTTTGAAGTTTATGAGTCGACTAGTTTGCGGTGAAAAATGTCTCTAGAATTTATATATTTTAAGCTAACAAATTACCTATGTAATATAAATCGCACAGTTTAGAAAATACTAATCAAACGAAAGTACAGTTAATATGAGGTGTCGTACTCTGCAAGTGTAAACTGATGCTTATTCCAACATTGTGATTTATTGTGTGTCGTAAAGTTTCTCACACTCCAAGTTACCTAAAAGCTATTGCATCGACTATTTTTGAATTGTTTTAAAATGTCAAACATTAATGTAAAGCCTATTAAAGTTACCACGGAGAACAATACCTATTATGTAAGATTCATTCGATACTATCCATCACGTAGGTACTGTTCACAATAAGTATAAGAGAAATTATCTGCAGTCATTTATTATTGTAGTTTATCTTAAATTTTAATATTTAACATTAGCTTACAAACGTAATATGTATATGACAATGTATGTATAGTATATACATACATTGGCAGTATGCGGGGTGCTAAAAAGAGGACTTGGTTAGAATAATCGTAAATAAATTATAAATATAAATCTTTAATCTATATTAGGATTTAAGTGGGCCCGAGAGTCTAGTTAAAATATCTATATACAGCCATAGAATTTTGTTCTTCATCCTGCGGATAGTTGCAGAAAGCGATTTGGTGAAGAAAATAATAATTTTGATTTATTTTCAACTATACCGTCGCCCGTCGGTGATGTATAACGTGGTTGAAAGAGAGGGTAGTAATTTGATATACATTTATTTAGCGTTCTTTGCTCGGGGAGTGTGATGATAAATAATTACACCAACACCGTTTTTAATGTTTACTGTTAATTGGGTTTGTTCATTATTAGTATACTAGTATTGGTGTAGTCCATTGTATCAAGTGTTGCAACATTCTGCTGATTAGCTTGCACGGTTTCGCCATCTAATCTGACATCAAAGGTCACAGGATGAATGAAATGGTGCCTTGACAAGTGTTGACAAATCGACAATATTAAATGATATCAATAAAATTAGCTAATTATAATATTACTTTTGGAAAAAGTTTTTGTAAGACTTTGCTAAGTGCTTATAGTGCTTATGTATTATGAAAAGCACAATTTTTGACGAGCTTGAACGACATTGCGTTGTGTTATTTATTTATTGTTGTATTATTGTTATTTGTTACATTAATAAATGATTTAAAATTTGGTTTAAAAAAAAAATAGTTGGATGAAATGGTTGAGACGAGTAGGTAATTATAGTTTGTGAAATCTATCCAAACGTAGATAGAAAACGATAGTGAGCATTGTTTAAATATTGCCGGTGTACTTTACGAGTAACTCGAAATTAAAAATAATTGAACGTATTTTTCTAGTCTTGTAATAAATAGTAAACCAAGTTAGCTCCAATATCAGAATGTTATTGATCAAAATCTGATGATTTATCACTGCGTTCAAATGATTGCCATGACTATAGTAAGTAATATAAATTATATCCGTCCTCACAATGCAGTAAACAATTGAGTTAAAACGAGTATCTACCCAATATTTTCAACCCTACAACTCCATGTCGGTTTATTTTAACATGATATTATGTGTATTATACTTTTATTATTTTTTCATACATTATCTTATACCTACATATCTATATAAAAATCGTTTTACGTCTTTTGTACGACGTTTAATATCCAAATTAAACGACATGTATAATAAATGGAAAGTTATTTTATTTACCGTATAGTCTTTCTATTGTACAACGGTGAAGCGTTGTGTATTTTAACGTAATAACCCAAGGCATGTTTGTAACACAATATTCTCTACTCTACCCTTGTTACAAGCTACAATGTGTACATAGCATTTTTCCAACGCAAAGCACAAATCTTTTTTTTTTCCAATTGGTTAGCTTCACGCGGCTAAAGCTGTAGACGCTGGACTTTATTTTCTTGCCGCAATATTCGGTTTGATAACGTGTTTATATACTGTATTAAAAATTAACCATTATATTTTGTCTTGAATGTTTGAATATCTATACTATTAAATCTATAAAACGAAAATCATAACTATATAATAAATAGGTATAAATAACATACAAAAATTCAAAAATGCAAAAATGAACTAAAAATTTCTAAAATGACCAAAAAAATATACTTCAAATAAGTGAATAATTATTATTCAAAATATGGGTGTGATAATGGGTGCAATGTCAGAGTAATTTAAAATATGAATTGTTAAATTAAAAGACAATAGTTAACATTTAAATTTTAAGTTTAATTAACAGTACAAAAAAAAATATATGAAATGATAAAAAATAAATTTAAAAGTAAATTAGAAATGAAATTAAAATATTTATGTAACAAAAACCCACAAATCTAAAATTTTAAAAATGTAAAAATATTATACAATTACGTTGAAAGCCAAAAAATACATTTGTAGCTAAAAAAGTCTAAAAATGCAAAATAAATACAAAATAATATAAGTATATCCGAATTAAGTGAGCATGAAACACATTTTTAGCTAAGATAAAGCTGTATAGGATCAAAGAAAAATAAATTAAAAATTGATCAACATTCTATCTTTAAAAATAACAATAAAATATTAAAAACTATTATTATTACAATTAGACATATTATTTTTGCAGTCGTTTTGTTCATTTTTTTTTTAAAAATTATTTATTTTTTACATTTTTTAAACATTTTGTAATTTAATAATATGGCATGTACCTAATACATTAGTGAATGAAATAATTGTATAATTGTTTTCATTTCTGAGGCATATGATGTTACTATTTATTATTAGTAATACAAAATAGTATGTTTATTAGTTATCTAATGCCACTTCATGTGAATCATTTTTTTTTACTACGTTTTAAAATATTCTCGGAACACAAAGCAACAATTATAAAAAAAATATTGGTATTTTATTAATGGGCAGTGACGGTGACGTTTCAACGATTATCTTATATATTCACAATAATCTACCTGATTTGTAACACAATATTTACGTTTGTACTCAGTCTCCAGCGATTTTAGAAATAGCTAATAATTTTGTAATAACTGTTATTCCTGATTATATTTTACGTTCCCAAGTAAACAACCATCGCTATAACATATAATATAGACACATAGCATTAAGGAAACTCTTCGAAGGTACAATAATTATATTAATGGAATCATCATGAAATTCGTTTAGTTTATCAAAGGTAAACCATTGCAGTATATTTACATTTGTCCTCGAATACAGATAGTTGCTAGGTACCTAATGATAACGTTAACTGAACTAGTTTCATGATATTGCTACTTTAAGTTAGTATAAAAATACTCCGAAAATAGCACTTGTCGGAAATGGCATGCCACTCGTAAAGTAAAGTTGAAAAACAAAAAAGTTTAGATAAACAATACAAAAGAAAATCGAGGTTATTAAATGAAAATTCATGTAATCGTTGAGGAGTAAGAAAAATCGATTTAGTTTTAAATTAATTTTACGGAAAATGGAATTGTTAGTCACTCTAAAGTTAATTAATAGGTATAATTAAATTCGAAATTCAAAATTTTATATAATCATCTAAGTTTCAAAATCCAAACGTAAACTTAAAATGATAAGACTTAATACTTTTTATTCAATCTTCTATAAAAACATATCCAATAAGTTATAATTACAGTTTTAAATGAATTAGATGATGCATACACATGCGACATGCTCAATAATCCCTATTTTCAATACATTCTATATATTTCATACATCATAACAATATCATATTTTCAGTAAGTAGTAATAACTATTTGAAGCTTATAAAATAACTTCTATTTTCTAGTCTGGTCAAATGTATATATATATAGGTTAATTTTACTGATTATTATAGTCAATTGATTTACTAAATAAAGTTTAAAATAATTATCAATGGTTTTAATGAAATGGTTTTAAAATGAAAAATGTATTATTTACTAAAATATTTATTGATATTTATTAAAATGTATTAGTGAAATAAATAAATAATTTAAAAAAAAATATCTTTAATCGGTAATTAAAAATAATATTTATATGCATTTTTACAAAATATTTGCATAATATAATATGTATATATTTTAAGATAATATAAATCAAACCTCCTCACTTTTATCTTAGCTTATCATGAATAGTTTTGTCTTTAAACTATTCCTTATTTAAAATTTTTTTTATTGTTCACCAATAATTTAAAAATGTTCTTAAAAATATTGTATTTACTTGTCCTTTACATATTCATATATTTGAATAAAATACAGTTGGAATGTCTAAATAAAAAAATGTAATAATAGGTATAGGTGTACGCATATTATGCAGAAAATGTAGAAATAAGCACCATTCTTTTATTTTGTAACTAATATAACAGCTATCGTTTGATAACACTGTTGAATATTGATAAATTAATTGTATAATAATATGCAATGAGTCTACTTATGGTTAGTTTATAACAAATTATTACTTATGTAAAATAATATAATATTATTACATATTGATAAATTTATGTATTACCTAGTAAAACGATGTACTGCAGGAGAGTGGAATTAAAGTCGTATCAATATTTGTATAACACTAAGAGCTTATGATAATAAATCAAATAGAAACCTTTTTAGATTCAAAATATTAGAAAATGACATATGAATATGATAATATGATGTAGGTGTACTGAACTAAAAGTGTCAGAACTCATCTGATAACCACTAGCTGTTTATAACATAATGGAACCGTTAGCTTCTGTTGAAATTAAAAGAAAATATTCATTAAATGGGTCACTTAGGTACTACACGCCGTATTCAATAATTACAACGATTGATTAATTAAATAATATTTGATGGTAGATATAAGAAGAATAAGGAATTATTTAAAAACTAATACATTTAGTTAATAATGTAATCAGCCGAGATAATTAAAACTATAAAAAAATCTAACATTTATGACGTGTTAAAGAAAAAATAGTAATCGCAGACTACAAAATATTTATTATTATATTAAAAATAGGTATTCCTCATTTATTTATTCCACATTACGTACCCATCGTTTTCAATTAAGTGTATATTCATTACGATAAAAAAAATAATCATCATCAATTTTATTTAGTAATTAAATCTTAAAAACATCACGTAGGTACTTCAATATAATTGAATATTGATAAGTTGAAGTAATTAGCATATTTTTTACTACAGTAATTTTTCTTTAGAAATTTTAATAATTATAATACTGCTGCAATGCTGTATGAAAATTATATAATGATAAGATTTCATTATTAATGTCATGTGTAAATGCGAGTTTAAAGAATATGTTATACTAAAATATCAAATTTAATCAATAATTAATGCACTGTGTGTGTTTTTTAGTTTTCATGATATGATGACGAGTGCATTAACAATATTAACATTATGGCTGATTTTATCAAATAACTAACAACTATTCATGTCTGTATTATTATTAATTTACTAACAAATCGTATACAGTGTGGATCATAATTCACAATGGATTGTCTAAATTTTTTTTGTAAGCAATAGTCCACCAGAGCCATCAGGGAACTTAAAATTACATAATTTACGTAAATACTAGTATCTCTTTTGCTATTTAAAAATATTCAAAATTTTTTTTTAAATCTAATTTTTAATAACGTTAACTTTGCTATTCTCAATTTGTAAAATTAAACTTAAATACATATAATTCAGATCTAAAACGAATTCTCTGAAATAGTATAGTTTAATTTTTCATTTTATTAACCAAAAACCGATAGCATTTCGCATTTGTATAATTTAAATACCTTTTATGGTGTAGATTCTCTGGGTAACTATAATTGACATGTTCATTGTAATTAAAAACATTTTTGTCATTTACTAATATTTTATAATAATACGTTTAAACTTATAAAAATTCCAAATGATTGTAGGAATACAATGGGTTTTAGAAGCTCAAGGTCTAAATAAGTAGTAACATGCGTTTAGTAAAGTAAATATAATAATAAAATATACAATTATAATGATACCACAAATAAAATACAGTACGTGGTTCAAGGCGTTGGATAAATAAACGGTTAACGAACAGTGGTTCTCATCGTTTATTTCTTTTCAACGAACGTCACTTAAAACATTTTCTGAAAACACCCAACATAAATTACTTTGGTTCTATGCAGATGTAACCAGACTATTTATCTCTACTATCGTAAAATAGTACTATATTAGTCAGTACTATATATGATGTGTAGTGATACAAACACTAAAATATAATGTCCAAGGAAAGCTGGGTATAGTACCGTACCTACTAACTTCTAAGTATAATATGACCTCTACAATTTTTAATTTTATTACATGATAATTGTCTTTAAAGTATCGTTAGCTGTGTTTAATAGTTGTGCATAAAAAAATCGTATTAGTCTTTGGCCAAAACTGTATAATTGTTATTAGTTTTAAAATACAGACAATATACGACTTGTAAGGCATATCATTTATAGTATTGATTATATATAAAATTATATAGTATAGATTGCTCACTATACGGCTATTCGTGCTACGCTCTAATGGATAATGCCGTTGCGTAGCGCTGCTATGTACAATCAATGCTAATAGGTAAACATTACAAAAACACAAACAATTTTAGTAATTATTTAATCAAATCATGTTGGTTATAGTTTTATATACAGTTATTTTGTAAAAAAAAAATAATAAACTTGTGATTTTTTTTCTGTATTAATGACATAGTGTTTGTAAAAATAACATTTTAATTACATAAAAAATATGATAGTTGCATCATATAAATAATTTTGTTAGTAAGTTTTATAATATATTAAACAATAATTGTATATAATAATATGATATAATATGAAAATATGAAATACAATTTTGCCCCAATAGTAAAGTTTTACTCAACAGTAGGTAGCAGGTGGTTTAGATTAACAGTAATTGAAAGAGAAGTAGGTACAAACAATATTAGTTCTTCAAATGATAAATAATTGAATATTCTTTTCTTTATGTTTGGTAAATTAAAACAGTTTGCATTCATATAAAACGTATCAACTAAGTATGTTATTAAGTTTAATAAAAAAAAATTGTGATAGATTTAGTGGGTATTTGAGTGGGAACTTAAAACGAACAAGGTTATAATTAGATATTATTGTTTTCCATAACAATTAAGATAACATAATAATAATATTACACTCGTTGAAAAAAAAAATCGATAATTTTTTTTTGTATAGGTACCGACTCTATGTGGTGAAAACTTTATCATACAGCTTTGTCCCTCGTATGGAACTACCCCGCTTTCCACTACAATATATACTCAGTATCCTAAAATGCACGATCAGCGTCTGGTGCGTACCATGCGTGAAATTTGTAGATGGCTCATGGCTGCAAACGAACTGAGACCCAATAAAACCTTTTAGAACCAATCGAGTCCCGGGTTGTACTAATAGGTATACATACTACTTGGGTCCTGTGGAATTTAAAATAAATTTAAATAGATAAAATAAAAATAAATCATATTTCGGATTAACCGGTTTGTGTGAAATAGTATTTTCTCAGTTCGAGTTATAAAATCTGAATACCGACTACTGGACTTTCTGATGATGATTTAGACTTCACAGCAACGTCTTTGTTTAACAGTCAGTTACTGATTCCCTGATTATGATAAACTGGCCAACGATATACAATGACACGCATCTACGCAAAAAGTATAATGTTAATTTTTTTATTTAGAAATTGTTTAGAAATTTAATATGAAATACTCAATTTTATTATTTACTTGCTGATCTCGTACACTCCGTTAAAAGTGCCAACTCAATATTATGATTTAAACTTTGTTCCATTTGTTATTTAGTAGGTACTTGATGTGTGGTGTTCAAATCTTAAAAATTTTCATCGATATTCTTGAATCTTTAAATACTTGTGCAAGCATCACTTTAAAATGCGAATTTTGGAAGATGTTTTCTTAGTGCACAATTACATGGTGGTACGGAGGTATCATGAAAATTTCAAGCTTTAAGCTCGATGTTGATCAGTCAGTGAGTCAGTCATCATGCTAATCCATCCCGCCCCGTATTGCCCGCGAGACACGATTTTGATTATGCAAGCAGTATGTTTTCAGGTAGGCAGACCCCGATAAGTGCGTATAGGTACGTAATTATTAATGTTTTCACATTGTTTATGATGGGCATGTGTAGACAACGATCGAAAAACTAGCGTTAGAATACCATGTTTACTAAAGTTATATGGTTTTTACTAAATATTATGTACAGCCGTACAGGTCTAAAATTATATTCAATAGTAACCTTAGGTATAATAAACAATTGTTTATATTTTTAAAAATATAATAACTGTTATTCGGTTTGTTTTTTTGATGGACAAATGGCGCGGGAATATCCACCAGAACGGAATAAAAAGTATCCTATGTCCGTTTCCTGGTTCTAAGCTACCTCTCTACCAATTTTCGGCCAAATCGGTTCAGCCGTTCTTGAGTTATAAATAGTGTAACTAACACGACTTTCTTTTTATATATAGATAAAACTATGTTTATTATAAATATTAGTAATATAAAGACTTTAAAATAAAAATGATTTTACATGAGTCCACGGTCTTCAAAGGAAAATGTATAATATGTTCTCAGTTGATAACTATCGAAAAAAATTTTGGCCACCAATATACAAGATATTTGGCTCGCAATATTATTACATAGGAATCGAACTTTACAACTCTTATCATTCCTCCAAATACCTGATGTCGGGTTGAGTGGTTGACTTCAATCGGCTATGATATTTGATATCATTGCATTCCTCCAGGTATAATGTTGGACTGCAAAACCTGTAACAAGAACGTCGCTTCGCAGAATCGTTCTCAGATGTCGTGGAAGCGGTGAATACATTTTTAACAGCCTGACCTTTATCGTAGAATTTCACACTACTATTTGCTGGCATCTTACAGTTGTCTCCGTTTCAGGTACGTAATTATTCCTTGAATATGGTATTAGGGGAAATAGAATACATTTTTTTGAAAAAAGTTCTTTTCTCTTTACTCATGTTTGTAACTTTGTTGTTTTGATGATTTATTTTTTTATCCGAAAGAAGAAGACTTTCTACAGCCCATATTGAACCCAGATTTTTATTTTATTTCAAATAAATATATAAAATAATTTGTCAGAAAAATCTTAAAATTGTCTTTTTTATAGACCTATTACAAAGTCTGAGGTTAAAATATTGAAAAATGGAGTTTAATGTGGGTTATAGAATATTTCCCGCAATTGATCAAAAAAAAAAAAATCAAATTTCTGTAGAGTTTATTTCTAAGGACAAAATTACATTAGCACCACCAGACGCTTTAATAGAAATACCAGAATCTGCTTTTTTCCCATTAGATTAAAATGAAAAAGAAAAGTTTTGAATTTTTTTGTTCCAACACTCTAGGGATGGCTTTATTTTTATATCCTAAGAAAACGGTGAAAAGATTAAAAATTAAATTCTAAAGTTAAAATTAAATAAAATCTGTAATCAACTTGTATGTATCAAGAAATTTTTTAGGTAACTACTACTAATGCTACTTTGAGAAGTGAACAAATATATACAACAGAAAAATTGTATTAGGAAAAACTAACCAGAAAAAAACAATTCCAATCGCTCACGCCCTCGTGACTAATACTAATCAAAAATTAGCACAGAGTCAAAACTAATAGTTGAAATGTCTTTTTTTTTTGTTATAATAGGAGCTGTATAACTAATATAACCTTAGTCCAAACATAACCTTAAAAACTTTTTACGTTTGATTTCAAAAAATTATATCTATAAAATTATTATTTTATATTTAACATGAAATATTATCATAATTTATTAACAGAAAAATTATATAATTCGTATAATATAATATATTATACAAAATACATAAATAAAGAGTATACGAGAAAAAGTCATGACATGACAGATAAAATATTATTTTTTTTCTATATATTATATAACTTATAGCCACTTGCACGTATAAAAAAAATTATTTTCATTTTTTAATACTGGAAATAAAAAAATTTAACTTGATTAATTTTTTGAGTAAACTAATTTAGAACGTAATAACTTTTTCCAAAATATTATTTCTGGGACTTTCTTGATATGAGTATATTTGTTATTACATGAGTATTTTAATTATTAAACATATAATTTTCACAATAGTTGACATATTATGTTTACCTAAGTATAGTATCTTTTTTTTTTTTTTGTCACGTCTCCTTGTGATTTCAAAAGCATATCCAGTATTTGCTGGTGATTGATTATGTTGTATAAATTGATAATAAATAGATACCCATGACAAAAACCTATATATAATTAAAGATATTTCGTATAAATCAATTAAATGATTTTGTATTTTGTTTTTTGCTTAAGATTTTTACGACAATTTATATTATTTTACCTAGGTTTTTTGGTTTTTTGTTTTTTTTTCACCTGAAATTCATGTAAAGATGTTCCACGTGTGACAACGTAAAAATAATACTCGTACTGCTACTCTGTTATACCAGATATACATATATATTATGTTAATTTAACCAGCCGCACGGCAGAGAGAATAGTAAAATATGCAGAAAATAAATTTTTAAAACTTATCTACCACTTTTTGTCAATAATAATATTATCATTTATCAGCGTTTTATCGGTATGTTTATTATGCATTATAATATTATTGTATTATAATATCCACGAGTTTCCACGGTAAAGTCACTGCGCCGTACAAAATCTCGTGAAACGGCAATCACTCGTCTCAAAAGGTGTGTTTGGTGGCGTCCCCGAACGTTTACAAGGAAGCCTCACAGCAAGATTTTGTGTAGACTGTGTTGGATAAATATTTTATCGTCTATAATAATATTATTATCATCTTCTTATGACGCATTATCGTGAATAAAATGGTGCGCCAGCGAGCCGAAGCAATTCCCCGAGGACAACGGACCGCATAACGTCATTTTATCGAAAATTGCTGCAATAATATATTATATTCACGGAGGACAGCGGCTCGAATTCGATTTATCTTGGATCGTAATTTGGTTTTCCCGACCTATAGAACGCGCAGCACATCATTTTTATGCGTATTAATATTATATTAGGTATACTACATATTATTTATACCTAAATTGTGTGCAAAAAAAGGCGATTTTCGTTTAAAAGCGCAGGTCTCAGAATTCTGTCGTGAGGAAAACGTATTTAAAAAATGTTCTGGGAACTTATTTGAACCGGTAAACATTAAAAAATGTGTTTAGCACAACATAAAAGAGGTCGACAGTGCCTGCAGCCAGTAATATTTTAAAAGACGTAGGTAAGTCTGTATTTTGTTGTATATTGTTCTTATAAATTTCAAAGCAATTTTACAACAATTACTGCAGCGTTGGGAAAACGGTTAAACCGCCTGGGGTGGTTTACTACATTTCTATATAACAACCAAAAATTATCTTACACACGTTCTGTCCAGTTTTTGAAAACACTTGGATAGTTTGAAGAAACTGGTAAATTTTTAATCATTGTCCAGGTAGGGATCAGAAATCAAAACTGCAAATTTTATATAACATAAAAAATGATATTATATTATGTGTATTGTGCATGAAATGTCTAGTAATAACATAAAAATAATCTATGAAACTGTCTGGTTTCTGTGATTACTAAAAAGTTGTATAGTAATGCAAAAAGTTTTCATTGAATAAGGTTTTCTCGCGTTCTAACGCTAAAGCACCCGTTATTTGATAATTTTCCGCAATTTTCAGAAAACTAATGAAAAATTCCGAAAATTCCACTTTTAAAGTACCTAACATCTGTAGCAAATTGAAAATCTGTAGTGGGTTATTTGAAACTTTATGAATTTTAGACTGATTTCCCATACCAAAATGTTTTTAAAGGCCTAGGTACTAAAAAAAATATTAGTTCTTTACATTATATTGTAAAATGAATAGACTTTCAGATCTATGTTGAACAAATAAATCTGTCTTGAACACTGATAAAATCTACCAAAAAGTGTAGTACTTCATCATCGGTAGTAAGTCGTTGTACTGTTATATATAGCAATCAAATTGTATCAACATTTTTAACTTCATACGCTCACATACCATACCTACGCCTATGACAAAAATTTGGAATATTGCTAAGCTTTTTTTATAATTCCAGAAATAACTACTTCTCAAAAACTAAATGTTAAATCTCATGATTTTGACCAATTGAATTTTTTTTTGATTATTGCTGAAAAAAAAAACTAAAACAAAATGAAAAATTGTACATGATCTATAATACCTCAAAGAGTGTCAAAATATTTTTAATATTAGTTATTATTAGCAGTTATTTTTGTTTTGAATTACAACAAAATAAGACAATTGATTTTGTGTACAAATTCTTGTTTTTACCCCCTTACCCCTTATAAGTACCAACTATATTCACTTTCCCACCAGAAAAGAAAGAAAATCGAAGCAGTTTTTCTACTATAAACTGTATCACTAGATAGAACAAAAATAACAATAAAAAAACACATCATTGTGAAATCAATATACATTCATCGGAGCGGAGCGCTCAGAATCTAAAATAATAATGTTAAATATATACCCATATAGTGCTCGAAATGAAAAAAAAATCGAATTCTACGACCGAATTTTATGAGGGGATGGGAAGGAGTTATTTCATAAGCAAACACTTAGTTTAACAAACATGTTTTAACACTTATCGTACTAATCAACAGTTATTAGCATGTGATTATTCTTTTTTAGTTTGTAAGTTGCTAAAAAATATTTAAAGATATATATTTATGTATTTTTATATAATAATATATTTATCAACTCAATATGGATGACATCGTCAATCTACATACGATTAAGACATTGTGGATAATATTACGACAGGATTCGTAGTAGGTACCAAAAACCAAAATATTTTTATATTTATTTCTAATTCTAGCAATAACACTATGTGCATCATCATTGTTGTCATAATATTCAATATTGTACTACTTATGATAGTGAATAAAAACCACCTATAATTATTTTTTATTCAATTATTCACTAAATATTTTCATGAATAACTCATGTTTTTACGAATCTGGATAAAAGCAAAAGCCAAAATGATGAACCGGAACGGAAGCAAAGGCTAACGATAGCATGATAAACCGTAACGCCGTTCCGGTGTTCCGGTCCATTCCAAACACTAGCTGTAATAAATGTTTCGTAATTCAGGAGTGTCTATTTACGTAAAATACAAAATATGTTTTTGAAACAAAAATATTAATATTAATAATAATAATAATAATAATAATAATAACCATAATTGTTTATTGCTAATGGAAAACAAGTTTATTTCAATCAGACTATAGACCTTTTTAATTTCAATTACATTATGCATTCTGAAAATGTACTCTGTATTTTTGTTCAATCTGATAGGATTATGTAAAAGTACCTAAAACTCTAAAAGAGCAGTATAAATCTATTATCTAACAAAGGTAAACAAGGCCTCATAAAAATAATAGCTTTTCTTCCTAATTAGAGTAAAATACAAATCTTTAATCGTATTAAGTTGTAGCGTTTTACATTATTACATAAACCTACAACTAATTGCTTCTAAAGAACTAAGTAGTAAGTACCTATAGTTCTTCTTTATCCTAATGTGACTTAATTTAGGACTAAAAAACGAATTGTTAGTGCGAATTGTCGTTATGAAAATATTATGTCGTTACCTAGCTCACTGAAATGAATTTGTTATAAATAATTATGTACAATAAACGATTCTGCGTGAAAATAGTGTGTCAGCACCTATGGATATTTTATAATTTATTTATGTGAATAATTTATATTCCTATTTTAGTAATAAGGTATGTAGAACTTATTATGACCATAAGCTAGGCATATAATTATCATAATATTATATTATTTTAATGAATTTATAAGTCATTACCACGTACCGTATAACCATGTGATACGTTCGTAGTGTAGTTTTAAATTATTAGTCTAAGTAAATATACCCATTTTTTTTGTAATTTTACCGATTATTTTAAGTACCTATTGTCAATTTTTTTCTTTTTTAAATGTTGAAAAACCACTCCCAAAGTTGAAGGTTGATATTTTTTATTGCTTCGAATTTGGACACAGAAACTTGAAGATGACAAATCGGATGAACATCTTCAGCATAGAATCGTATTTTTGGTTTAGTTTCATATAATCGGTAGATTTCGTCCATTTGATAATTTATTATTCTATATAGGTAGTATATTATTGTAAGTAACAACGAGTGATTGTGCACTATGCAACGGTTATTTCTCAAACACGGAAGCGTCGAGAATAATATTAATGACGACGAGATCGTTTCGAAAAGTGATCAAAACAAAACTACTATTAATAATAATGCACCCATCTGTCGTATTGTCGTCCGTCATAATACTCGCACAGTGGCGTAAAAAGAATAACGTTTACATAAAAAAAAACGCCCACTAATATATTAGGGCGACCACATATTTTTTTCAAAATTAAAAGCTGGACGGTTTTTTGTGATATCCTATTAAGATTACTGCGCTCGGTGCGCTCGGCAGTTGGCGTGCCTATTCAATATTATATTATATTGTCGTCGACGTCGTTTCCTGTGCTTATCATCGTCCTACCAGTTGAAAAAAACATCGAACAATAATATACACTATACATCTATATGACATCGTCGATAAAATGACATTTTTATCGACAGAAATGAAAACTCGAAAACATAACAACATTTTCAATATTAGAAAAAAAATATTGAATAAAATATTTTATTATAAATGACACGTTTTTTAATTGCACTATTACAGTAGAGCTTAGATCTATTTTTATATGGACTAAAACACTTAATGAAAAAAAGAAGAAAAATCCAAAAATTATAATTAAAAACAAATAAACGAGTAATGACCAATATACTATGAGAGTAGTGGTAGTGTGATCAGTGGGTCTCCTCAGTCCTCGGCCTTCTCTGTTTGTTATTTTTATTATAATTTAATGTCATTCGATAAAAATATTAATTGTCTTGTGAATTGAGCGTATATTGTAGACATTCTGTTTTTCTTTGATAGGTTATAAGTTATAACATAAGTAATAAGAAAAACAAATTGACACTTAATAATCTCGAGTGAGAACAATGTCATTAGCTTTCGACGTATGATCACGCTCACCTATTTTAACCGTACCCATTTGTCGTCGTCAGCGTCGGTGAGCGAAACAAATAACAATCCAATAGAAATTAAATGCCGACCGCGAAGGGCTTAAACGAACCGTATCCGACGAAAGTGTTTAATGTAATAATATACACATATAAATATATAATACACTATATTATATATACCTAAGTGATACAAGTGTGTGTGAGTGTGTGCAATATAGTCATAAAGATACGACCCTGCGAGTAGCGCCTTTAATGTAATGTATCCACTTCGTTAAGACCCGACGCGACGACAACGCGACAGATACGATAATATATTACATTATAATTTATAGTATAATATATTGTCATACTGTGTCCTGGCAGCTTTCGGATTCCATGAGAGATAATTATAGTAATGCAGCCGTAAGAATGAAAAAAAAGCGCCGGATACTACACCCAGATACAACAATCGGCCCTCGCAATATATGATGTGCAGGATAATTAGCCCTCCCGATAGGTTTTCAGCTAAACTTTTTATCGTTACAAGCGGGGCTGTGAATTTCTTTGTTGTTGTTTTTTTTGTTTTTTTTTTTTGCTACTTTGTTGAATGAATTATAATATATCGATCAAAATGTGTTTAACATGGTCTTTCTATACTATATATAGGCATTTATACTATGCACATTATTCGAAATTCTGCAGATTTGAATATTTTGGCTTATTTGGTGGTTGGCCCGTAATCTGCACATATCAATTTTAACCAATATTATGCTTTAACCAATATTATGCATTATTTACTTATATGGAGTAATTTTTAGAAGAAAGAAATCTTAAACATTTAGACTCTTCAGCAAAGAACGAAACGTTGAGAATCGAGATTGGAAACTACCAATACAATTTTGCAACTCTTAAAATATATACAAATAATATAGTTTAATATTGAATAGTGCCAAAAATATTATTGAATAATAATTGTATTAATAACAGGTTAAATATAAATAACACAAAGCAATTGCCAATATGAAAATAATGAAAATTAATACATTATTATATCTCACCTGTCAGAGATTAAATTCAAAAAACACGGATATTCAAAATTAAACAATGTTAATATTTATGATTAGAGTCCAAATAAAAAAAAAAAAAACACTGAAAGAATTCGACGACACTCTGAATATCTGCTATCCTTATAACTGATAGTTTTATAGGTATGAACTGATTGAAGACAATACGATACGTGGCCATTCGAGTCGTCAAAACGACAGGGTATATGAAACACTAAAGTATTATCAATAGGTAATGATTTTTGTGGTTTGCAATGATGGTCTCCATGTTTGAACTTTTTTTTCGCGGGTTTTTCTTACTTAATATGTTTTGAAGTCCAATTTGATTATACATATAAGATATAACATTAGGCTCATTCGTGAAAATCCAAACTGCAGGTAATTTATAATATTCTTGGAGCTTAGTCTAAATCCCGTTTAGTAAGTACTTCTTCCTGTCATGGTTTTTAACTTTAAAGTAATAATGGTCATATAAATATTGTTATTAAATTCCAGAATCGGTAATACATTATATTATGACATACTACTGTTTAGTAATGGCCAAGGACTTTCAATATTTATTTTTTGTACTCATAAAGTATTCATATGATTTAACCAAAGAAGTGTTTATGAAGTTATAGTACATAATAATACTTTTAAATCATATCATTCACCTAGTTTTAAACCACTTTTTGATAGTCACACATTTTCATTTTATTTCTTTTTATATATCTATATATACAACTGCAGAGAGTTGTAAAATAATAATAAAAACGCTAATACATGCTTCGAAGAGAAAATCACACTATTATATACACATACAATTTCGATATATTTGCAATAATATTGTATTTTGAAAACCAAATTGTATACCATGTTTTAAAATATTATTCATTCGTCGATCATTGATTAAGATTTTTTTCTTTCAATTTGATAATTTTTGATTTTGCACAAATTTCAGCCTAAGGCTATATATACCACAATGATAGATAGGGAGTAAGATATTTGTGCTTGATGAAGTATTATTCTAAGCATTTTGTTTTTTTCAAAAATTAATAACTAGGTTCAAAATAAAGATAAAGGGGGACATTTTTTTACTACTACACAATAAGTTCTCTAACCTATTTACATCTTAAATTAGATAAACGAACGAACATTACTAACATTTACTATTCAATGGACAAAAGAAGACATATTTTATGGGATGCGAAAAGATATTTTTTTGACAGTGATATATTTTTTACTTATTTCCACCATTTATTTTCGCCACTCACTCAGGCGCAGCAACTGGGTCTTGTTCAACTTACAAAGAAATTCAACCTTACTCCCTTAACACTACCCTTTTCTAAAAGTGACAATAGTACAACCAGTAGGCACCTACTGAGAAAGTTACTCAATTAATTGTAACTAGATATATTATGGTTACACAGTTACAAATTACGAGTACTATACATCAACTATGGACCACGAACGCGAGGATTTCAGCTCGTGAGTATTCGTCACCAGTCACAAGTTCACAATGATGTTGTATCGAAGATTTGATTCTGCTTCATAACTTAAATAGAGATTTAGATACCACTTGATGTCAATTTTTCAAACAAATCATCGGGTTAACAATTTACAGAAAATAATAGAAGTTTGTATCAGATGATAGAGGGGAAGGGGGTTGAGCATGCTTTGTGAATCATTCTGTATATTGTGTATACGATGATGATGTATGAGCTTCGTAATATTACACGTGATTTCCGACGTGGTACAGGTGCGTAAAGATAGTCACAATGGGAATAATAATAACAACGAACATCATTAAACGAGTACATACATATTGTTATGTGGGTACGCAAAAAGCCGGGGCGTAAGAGAAAGACGCTGCGATGGGGACAACAAAAAAAAAAATAATAATAATAATACTAACAATAACGGCGGCGGCGACGACGATGACGACAATAATAATAATAATAAAGTCGTGGTGGATATCACACGTACTTACATATATAATACACCTGAAACACCTACATGTATATATATACACGCTCGGCTCAGGTGTGACACGAGAGTATTTATATACATATATATATATAGCGTCTGACTGAGAAATGTGTTGTATGTTATATACACACACATATATATATATAGTGTCGAGAGCGCCACACGGCTTGTCCGAGCGTCCCGCGGCACAGAATAAATGGCTTTTCGGTATATAGGTATAAGGTTTTCCCCCTATATTTTTTCGCTCTCTCTTTTCCCCGACCCCAACACCTCGTCCGCGCTCGTCCTGCCCTATAGCCGTAGCCTCTTCCGCGCGAGAACCGGCGGGGGCCGTAGCGATCCTCTCCGTGCGCGGGGGGGCGGGGGAGGATTCTAGGGGGAGGGTCGACGACGGGGGATGATTCGAGACGACGACGGGGGCGGCAGCCGGGAGTTTCGTGCGTAGTGCGTGTGCGCGTGGACGCGTAAACGCGTGCGTGTGTGTGTGTTGGCTGGTGTGCGTGTACAAAATATGTGTGTGTGCGCGTGTGTGTGGTCTGCGGCGACGGCGGCGGGCAACGGTCTCTATCCTTTAGGTCGGGGAAAACGGCGACAGTGCTGTGCGAGTGTTGCGGCCGGATGAACGTGCAGGCGCTGTAGCGGTTGTGTGTGCATAACTGCGCGCGGCACGGTCGGTGTGTCTACCGAGTTGAGTGCGTCTGGACGTGTCGACGAGCACAGTCGGTCGGATGTCCCCGCACGACTAAATCAAGCTATATAACAGTGTGTGTGTACATATATAAATATATAATACATAATATTATATCGATAACTGATCGACTTTTATCGATAACGATTGCGAATTCGGTGGTTTTCTGCATGTGCGCGACGTCGGGTTCTCTACAGCAGGTCGTCGACGGGAAAAAAACGTACAGAAGACGACCGCCCGGTGACAGCGGGTAAAAGCCGAGGAAGTGCACCGGTAACACGGCGGTACATACGGTAAAGAAGTCATTGCAATATCGGCGTGTGGGTATAGTGTAAGAGCAGCCGCAGTAGCAGTGCAGAAAGTCGTGGAGGAGGCTGCGCCAGCCGTGTTGGTGCAGGTGCAGGTGCGAGTGGCGATAGTAATAAAAACGTCGCAGTTGCAGTAGACTTCGTGGTCGCGGAAGAGCGGCTCGCGTCCGCGTGACAAGAGACGTCCGCGGAGAGGGCTGTTGTTGCGCGCGGATGGGCTGCGATCTGGGCAAACTGGCCAGCTCGGCCACGTCCGGCGACGACCGCGGCGGCAAGCACAGGGACGCTCTGGAGGAACCGCCGAGCCCGGGCCCCCCGGACCCCAGGCTCCCACTGACGGCCAAGCAGAAATACAGTATGATCGCATCGTGGAAGGGCATATCCAGGGCAATGGAACCCACCGGAGTGTACATGTTCATCAAGTACGTACCATGGTATATCATGTTACTCTCATGCCGGTTTTCGATAAATTCTATCATATATTGTGGAGCGAATTAACACCCCCGCGGCGCCACAAACCGTTTCATTTTTATTCGTTGGCATATCCCTATACTATTTTTGTCTCATACTACGTATAATATACGTGTGGGTTTTGGATACATAATGTGGGTACATCGTATACATTATAATTAGTTCGTCCCCATTATCTATAAAAATGTTCTAGCGACGCCGCGGGTATTGTTACATTGTTATTATAGCATAAACATTATTCGAGTCATATTTTATAATACATGTATATAATGTGGTCTTGGGTTTATGGATAAGTGAACCTATGTACCTACCTACACGCCTCAGTTAACATTGGAGCCTGACCCCATTACTGCTGCACAGTAAATAATATTATGGTGAGGGTGGGAATCAACGTGTCTGTAAGTTGCGTAAAGTTAATAATTATATTGTTAGTTATAACTATAACAAGACACACAGAACTTATCAAAGATTAATGCTGTACGAGTGGTACACCACTCTAAGTACAAGAAAGAACATCGTATCAAAATAAATTATTTTTATTTAAAAAAAAGGCCTAACCGTTCTATTATTTACAATGACAGGTAAAAATTTCCTGATATGGTTGGAGTAAGTTGCTATGTTCCCCATTAATCAGAAGTATCAAGTTTCATTATACTATACCGATATTCAAAAGGTTAGCATGCTTATTTATAGCACGTCCAGTTAGACTAATATTATAATATGTATTTCTTATTAATTGTTTTAATTTTATTATTGGGGGAAGACGAACGCTTCATTCGAAACTAATGTTTAGGGCTCACTGCAGCGTGGAAGGTATCGCCTAGTAAAGTGAATTTCAAAACCGTTTTGGACCGGTTTCGTAAATATGTTATTATAAGTCGTTATAATAATATCTTCAAATAATCATATTTTTTCGCCATTTTTGCAACCTAATAGGATGTGCTGACAAGACCGCGAAACTATAGGGCCACCCGCCGGCCAATCGTTGCAGGTGAGGTTTTCGAGATTGACCTCAACCGATTATAATAATATGCACCGCGTTAGGTTAGAACGATGTTGTGTAAAAGCTATTTGCACGCATCGCTGACGCCGAAGGGATATGATAATATATTATAAAGAGTTCTCGGGCACTTTATATAACCGCGACCGTGGTATATACATATATACGTGTATGGTGTCGATGACGACAACGACGAGCAAATAACACTTGACTCTTCAAACGTGGTATTTGCGTCTAGTGAATTATAGTTTAGTTTTTTTTCTCAAGCACATCCCAACAATGACGACGTTTCCGAGGAAAACAAAATAAGGTCGGGACGGAAAACGCGTGCATCGTAGTTTTTCCTCAATGCAGTAAAATGTAATACCTTTTGCAGGGCATAAACAAGTTCCATCGAATAAAAAAAAATCATTTGTTATGTACGATTATAATATAATATAAAAAATGCAAGATTATTATTAATAACATTATAAACACTTTGTTGTGTGCAGATTCGGTCTATACGCATAAATGCATAGTAATGGATACTATTATAATACATATAAATCTATTTTCCATATGTGTTTAAATTTTTACTAGCACCGTAGGTTATGCAAAAGGACGTGTGTGTATATATCTAATAATATGCGGTCTGGCTCACCCGAATTTAGGGTCTAACTTTTAAATCCAACTGATTTACCCACTCAAAAACCTTGGAATAATAATGCAAAAACGATGACATAAGACATAACTACATAATTCAACGAGCGCATCAATACAATATAATATATAATATAAAAATATGGCGCCGCGCCGACAAACTGTTTTCCGAATTCTATAGCGATGATTTTTTTTATTATATACACGCGAGAAATAAAAAGATATCGAAAATAAAACGGTATAATACTTCAGGTACACGTAGAGATGAGCTTATAAATTATAATAACAATAATAATAATAATAATAATAATAATAATACATCAGCTCGAATCAATTCTTAGGCGGAGGGTTGAAAACGGAAATCGCTACGAACGGTGGATGATTCACCTACATATATAGTTAACATATATTATTATGTACATAAATATATTGAATAATCGATGCACGGACGCACTGTACCACGCTGTATATATTATGATGGAAAATAATATGATTAATAATATTTAATAAGCAAACCGTAGCCTATGTGGCGAATGTGTTTTGTTTTGCTGATGATTTAAATTTTCATTAGACGTGTCAAACTACGTGTTTGAAGTCTAACGATTCAAAATAATAATAATTATAACAACGATAATGAATAAACGGATGTTCGTCAGTAATTATGTTATATTGAACGAACGTGTGGAGAAGAATCGTAATTTGTAAAATTGTGTTCCAATACCATTATATTGGATTAGCCATGTTGAAAAATGCAGTACGTGTTATTTCTGTGGCATCATTAAGTTTGAGTTTCTCTTAGAACTTATACGCAAGTACACACAATTCTTTGCACGTTTCAATTACTATTATAATAAATTCTCAAAACTTAAAAGTATATTAATTATAAGTATTAGTCTGTATTACGAAATTTATAATTATTTCGATGCACACAAGTCATGCGATAAAATAACAGGAAAATTAAATATTTTTTTTTCTTACAAAATAACATTTTTTTATCACCTTCAGTCTGTAATAACCTATATACATTCATTTTCATTATTTGAAGTACGTTATTATTGAACACATACTTTACAAAAATTATTTTTATGCTTTCATATTATATTTTCTTCATGTCTGGTAGATATCAAACAATTTTAATTTAAAAATTTGTTTTGTAACTTGATAAAGTCATTTTGAAAGTAGAATTGATTTCAAAGTACAAAACATTCAATATATGTATTATGTACTCTATAGGTATAGGTATATTTCTCTAATAGTATTATACACACTCTAGTACATTGTACTCTTATGTTACATACGATTATTTTATGTTATTTCAACCACTCAAATCAATGTCATAATCATAACTCAATAACTCACACATTGATATCCAATGTTAAATAAAAAAATAAACCTATACCTGTTTACGAGAGGATGGAGCTCTAATAGTTTAAGTTTTTGTCAAGAGTTACTGATACATTAAAAAAAAAATAAAACCACATTCAAAGATTCCTGTTGACTAATGACTTAAGCCTTATTTTTTTTAATCAATGATATAATAAAATATTATGAACAAACAATACCTCCAAAAATAGTATGCATACCACACAAAATACCTATTATTACTAAGAAATATAGTTTCCAAAAGTTTTTAATTTTTTAATAAGTATTGGTGTTGACCTACTTTTTTATTGGGTTTTACGGAATTGCCTTTTTTTTACGTTTTACTTTATATTATAACAATTTACTCCTATGACATTATTATTATTTTTTAAATACATAATAATTTAGAGCTATTATAAAATATACTATTTAGCTTAAAAATTACAGAAAATAAAAATTATAGAACAAGTTGTGTAAAAAATATTAAAAGGAAAATCATTGTGGATATGAACAAATTACAGAAACGTTTGAAGTAGAATCTAGAAGAGCAGCTAAATGTCAGTTTTAAATGCAAATAAAAACGAATCGAATCGAGATCGCTTAAATTTAATAGTCATCCGTCGATGTCGGCCGTGACTGCGTTGTAAGTGCGCGTGGCCGTAGTGCGTTCAATGTCAAAATAATAGTGATGATTGATGATTGAATTCACGGGAATTTGGATTTTGTAGTAAATGTAACAATAATTCGGAATTGTTCAGACGAACACTATAAGACCATGCGCGGGGCATAGTTGGCTAGTGATTCACGTGGTTCAGTACAACTCTCGGTCTGGTGAACTTTGATGCATTTCAGTATTTTACACATTGAGGGTTATGCGCACGATCTCTGTACAAATATAACTGCGGCAACACCGGTACGACTTAGACATCGAGAAAGCTGCGGTGGTGGTGGGGTGGTTTGTTTTCAACAACAATGTTTGAGTTGTGGATAGTCGAGAGCAAGTAAGTTGCTTTGATTATTTTATTATGATAACTATGTAAGTCCGTAAAACTATATTGCGTGTATACTCAGAGAACGTGTTACCGGGTCATTCGTTTCCTAACCTTTTAACTATTTAGTTTTGTTTACTAATATACATTTAAAAAGTACTCATGTTACAAATTAGTTTGTTCACAGTAATTCACAACAATTAGTTAATATTTTATCCAAGATTTTGTTGTATGGCTTACAGTTTAGTACTTGCAATAATTATATATATATATATACAGGTATGCATATTAATAATATTTGTTTTTGAGAATACAATTTCATAAATAACACTAAATAGTATTTTATTTTCATTTTCATTTTTTAAATTGGCTGCTGCAGATGTTGTCCAATAATATCTGTCTTATAGACAAAATTGGCACAAAGCCATTTTTACGAATAAATCTTTATTTTATAATTTACTGTCACATATGAATGTTTCTTTGAGGAAAAAAAAATATATTATTTTTCGATCATTAAATTTCTGTACAATATAAATATCACAAAATGTTTAACTTTATTAACGGTTTGAATAAGAGCTCAATATAAAATTAAATGATTTTGTATTAATATCGTGTTCACAAGAAATTAAACACTCAGTTATATTATTATTCACATTAAAAAAATTAACAATAATTTTAAATACATAGTTGTTGGATTAATTTTATATAATCTAGCGATAGTGCACATTATTAAAATACCTATTTGTGTTGAAATGACTTTCAAACTGAGGTCTGGAAAAAATTGAATGTAGTTGTTTTGGGTATAGAGTTAGACACTGAATACCGATTAAACTAAATGCCAACAATTGGAAATAGTCTCCTTGATTTTGATCACTTTTTCACAAAAACGAGAACAAAAATAACATTATCAGGTGTAAACAATATAATAATAAATATAATAAAATAATATGACGAGTATATTATGTATTCGGAGGGGAGACGTTGACCTTGAAACTTTTCTCTGGGAATTTTCACAAACCTTTTTTTTGTTTAAACCAGGATTCCGTAGAAAGTAACATAGGATAAACGGTATTTCACAACCGTCGTAACGAAACCTGTTGAAACTAGATAATATACGCAAACAGCCCGGAGTTTGAATATATTACAATATACGTTTGTGTAAATCTGTTAATGGATGCACCCTGTTTGACGACTGGTATAGATTGGACCAGTGGGGCACACATGTTAGGTGAAGATTAATACCTACCCTCCAGAAATGTCTTCCTTCACGAAAATGTATTTCTACAAAATGCCCCTCAACAGATCTATAGCATCTCTGTATATAGGTTGTATGTAATTTTAGGAAAATAATTATAAGCTCGACCCTCTCTGAAAAATATGGTACGGATAAACTTATGTTGTTTTTATAGGTAATTTATACTGCGCAGGAATAATAATGGTACAAATATTATTTTTATTGCAATAAGCGCAGCAGTAAAACCATCTACTAATTTAATTTCGAAACTTACTCTGGCGTATTTTGGAGAGCGATGGCAATAGATACTAATAACAAAATGTATACATAAAATATAAGGTATGGTATTTTCAGGCGAAATCGACATTTTTACACTCGACTACCCGAGTTGCATTTAAATATAATATATGTCATATCTTCTATAGAGACACTTTGTATATTATTATTATTATACATTTTACGCGCTCGGTGGTAAAATCGTACTAGTACCTACTATATAATATTATATACAATATACTTACGGCGAACGTTTTGTTGTAAAAGAAATTCTGCAGCGAATACACGTTTTCGTAACCGGAAGTGCATCTCCTACTGTGTATAGTATTTTATGACTTAGACTATACACTATTCGGCACACATATAATACAGTCGTATATATAATAACATTGCCGATATCGTGCCACATCAGGGATAAAAATGTTTAAACGATCGTAATTTAATATGCCTACCGTGGCGCAATCATATTGCAACGGCCTCGTCTTTTAGAATCATGAATAATTCCCCGAGTCGGGGCTGCCACGCGGGTACATGAAATATACATGGCGGCTTTACGCGTCCATTGAGCAGGTCTTATGATCTTATGTAATGGATTTTGATGGACCTTAACCGTTTGTTTACGGTAATGTTTAAATAATTCATTATTGTCACCCTTTTTTTATATGAATATTTCATTATTATTATTATTATTATTATTATTATTATGAACGACCTTATAAAAGTTAGCATTTTTATGTAGATAATAATATTGTGGTCTCGCATTCCATTAAATTAAGTTTGCAAAAATGTACGACAGTATTATAGTGTTGATAATATGAGGTCTTACATTATTGTATGATGAGTAACACTAAACCCATGATAATAATACTTCTATTAATAAAATTCGTTTTGTTCGAGTAATCAAAAGAGAGTAAAACCATTTTATTTCACTCAATTCATCTCATCTATGTCACGTTATTTTACGCTTCATGAAATGGATGCGAATGCTGTCCATTTCATGAAATTGAACTTCAGTTTCTCCACTTTGCGTAACTACACAATATGGATAACATTTCGCTAAATGTATACCGAAATTATGCTTAGAAAAACTTGTTCCATCATTTGGATGCCCAAATAGCGAATCAATGAATTTTATTTTTTTTTAATGAATATTTTGTTTTTCATAATTTAGTTTATTAGAACGACTTTTATTAATAATTTGACAAATTTATTGGTATTACTTTCTAAGAAAACATTTTGAAAGATCGTCAAACAATTAAATTGTAAAAAAAATAATATTTGGTTCAAAAAATAAAGTTTTTTATGAAAAATGTATTATAAATTATTAGGTAGGTACATAATATTAGATCAATATTTTCTTAAAATATTAGAGATATTAAAATTGAATTGTGCTCAAGTAATAAGAAATATGACCAACAGAGTATCATAATATAATATTTTCACATATTGTAAATACAAGATTGGTTATTATAAAAATAATATTAATTATAGTTATAATATATTTTTATCGTTATTCTCTAATTTATCAAGACGTACCTGTTTAGATTTGTTTAAAGAACTTGATGGTATTTTTTACATTCTTCAGAGTTGGGACTAGACTTTTTGCATAAGATGACTTATTTTGAATTCCTCGGTGTGACATTCAAATAGTATGCATTCATTAAAATATATGGATTTGATTTTTAAAGTTGGCCTTCCAAAGTTTATAAATGTTAAGTCCATTGTTTCACAATATGGACATCCGAGTCGGAACCAGTTCCTTTTTGTAAATAGTATTTATAGGTATACATTTTTCGAAATGTCATCTATATTGTTTATATACCTACGTTAATTTGGAATAATATTGGTTCCACTTCACTTAAAGAATAATATCGTGACAGACATATAATAATATATATAAACCGGTATCTATATAGATACATAAATAGAAAGCACTATTTTCGATGTTATCCGTAAAGCGTATTTCTACTATTTGTCATAAAGATTAAGTCAAGTGTAGTGATTACATTTATTTTAAGCCATTCAAACACGGATTGTGAATATTTATGTGTGAATGGTTAATTCTTAATTAATTTTAATGACGTCAAATTGTATTTCCATACTGCGCTCGTCGCTCGGTAGGCTGCTTTTAATAAATATAAATTACAACCCATACCTATTAAGTTCCAACATTTAAATAAATACCTATAAAATATATTTTCAATAAAATTTGTCTTTTATTTTTAATTTATATTTACGGAGTTTTTCGCAAACTTTTATTGCATCATACGTATTCTTTTTTATTACCTATATTGTTGCCGGGCCTATTGTTTAGTAAATATCGAATTGTTTTCATAATTATTATTATGATGATTTATGATTATGATTCGCTCCGGCAGGTTTATACTATTCGATTTTAATGCGTTATAGATTTCGGTTTGTGATACCTATGGATGTAATTCAAATTTGAAATGTTGAAATTCGAATAATAATCCAATGCGTATCAAACGTGTACTCGTGTTTATTATGCGTAAAATAAATAAGCGCGCGTTCCGTGTAGGCAGTCTCAGCTGAGTGTAATACCTCGTTTTTCTCAGCTTTATATGTTTGCCTCGTTGTTTTCAAAATACACTTTTCGAGTGCTTCGAACCCTTAAAATCAACCATGATTTCCACACGTACCATTTGTGTCGACTCGAAAATGTGGTTATTGCGAACGCATTTTTTGCAGTCGCACATTTACTGTATGTATACACCACTTGTGCGTGAGCGTCACACGACGTAGGTATATAACACAATGTGGGTATATGATCGAACATTGCATGAATAAACCCATTATTTCGTATACGATAAGCAAATAATAGACATAAAAACAGATGCTTTGCAAACGCAGCAGTTTTGCGTAAAGCGTAGGTATAGTTATACTAATAAATTACATTTACTACTTAAAAAAAAAAATTAATACATTTGTAATGAAGTGTTTTTACATAATAATATAATATTATGTATTGATGTTTTTGTGGTAAATAAAATTTAATAACAAGTAAAAAAGTTTACCTGATTAAAGTCACATAACTGCAAGTATATTATTTTAACCCTCAACTGTAAGGTTATTCATTTTTAATTATTTTGAATAATTTATAAGTAATTAATAATTCACGGAATTCTTTAACATTTTAAGTAACACATTGAAAATAAATAAACTTAGGTATCTATAAAAAGTACAACTTTTTATGAAAAGCCAGTAGACGCACAGTATTATAACCATTGATTAAGTATACGTTTTTAAATACATACACACACACTACATTTTTGATCAAGTCTAAAACATAATAGGTGTAATACATTTTATTTATTTTTAAATAGTATCAATAATTAAATAATTAAACAAACAAAACATGTTAACAATAAACTGTATACATTTAATTCAAATGTCAATGTTAAACGAATAGATAATACGTTGAACACATCGCTTAGATATTTTGATTTGATTTGATAAGTACTAATATGCGGAAGAGCTAATAAAAGTTCGTAACTTTCATAATATGTACTTATATACCTACTGGGTTTGTATTTGATTTAAGTTATATTGTATTTGTTTCATAGAGTTTGAATTGTATGATTTGAATAATCATGAACACGTGAATATAAATTGCATACAAAATAAAATAAAACGTCGTCAATATTAGTTATAAATATTTGTTTCTCAATTAAATCAAATTTAAATATTTAACCATAAAAGTTAGTATTAAGAGATAAAATGAAAGTTGAAATAAAAAATAAATTATCATAGGGTATAAAAAAGATAATCATAATTTAATTTTTGTATTATGTCTTAATATAAAAAATATGTCCATTGAAATATCTCAGTACTTCTTTAAATAATCGGGGGAAAAATGCCTGTATTTGTTAACATTTTAGTATTTTTATTAAAATAGTAATTGTTTGAAAACGTTGGTTAAATCGAATTCATTTAAATTATTTAAAAATTGTTGTCATTATGAAAAATAACCTAATCAAAATAAAAAGAAACCTTATAAAAGATCAATAAAAAAAAAAAAGAACAATTCTGAGTGGAGCTTGGTGGTTAAAACTTACAACAACGATAGGTGAAATATCTTAAAATATATTTGATGTTATCAACTTGGATAATTTATCAAAAAAGTTAAGAAATCGCCTAATTAAAGCACCATCTATAAAATATTTTCTTTATGTAAAATAATCTATAAGAGAGAGTGAGAGAGAGAGAGAGAGAGAGAGAGAGAAAGAGACATAAGAAAAAATAAACAAAGCTGGTTGTCCAATAAGCGGTCTATAATGGCACAGTATACTATTCAGACATTATATTATTGGTAATACAGTACGTAGAGTTTAAAGATAAATATAGGAAAAAAAAATTCACAAATTTTTGTGAAAATTTAAATGATATTAGTGTAAACAAAATAACAATCCACATAAGCTAAGGTTTAAAAATGTTCATTCGAAATTCTTTTACGGGGTGAGTACTAGTATGAATAACTGTAATTTACTTTTTTTTAGTCTATGGAATGTTTTATTTTTTATTAATATTATTATTTATTATATATCCTTGTTCGTTGTATTGTGCGTATACAGGGTGATTCTTTTATCATTAAACACTCATTATTCAAAAAGAATTAACTTTTTTCCAATTTTTTTTTTTTAATTTTAGCTTTTCTACATTTGTATAAATGTTTAGTATTTTCACCCTTATATTTGTTTGGGAAACCACTTTCAACTTTTGATTTTCAAATGGAAACCCATACTAAAAATTTTATTAACTAATAAAGCTATTTTTTTTTATGAATTTTCACATTAAAATTTTCATTTTACGTTAATCCGTTGGTGAGATATACCTTCTCAAAGTTTTGTGATTTCGGTAGGTGTTTATGTGTTTATTTGCCCCATTGAATGTGATTGCGGTATAATAATACTTATCAATTATAAAGACCAGATGTTGGAAGTAATAAATTCGATATCACAGAGTAATATAGATAGGTGTCGTTCCCTATCACGACTGTATAAATGAGCGTTCAACGATAAAAGAATCACTCTGCATAAACAAGCACAAATATTGATACTTTGTTTTTGCAGTTTCAATGTTTATGTATTTTTTTTTCAATGAGATTATAAAAGACAGAACCCATTATCCAACTTTGATTTGTAAAAATTATGATATACTAGGTATCTACTTTTCACCCTAGTGTCTGTTTTCTCAAAGGTTTGCATTTTTCAATCGTTTCTGTTAACGACTTTTCATTATTTTGATATGCACTGGTTAGTATTTATGAAAACCTTATCAGTTTTAGATAATTTCATAAGCCAGAAATTAATTATAACTTAATCCTATTTATTTAAAATGTTTATGAGGTCTGATACTAGAGATGGAATATTCTGAGGAAGATTATATTGCAGCCTGCGGGCTTAGTGTACGTTGCCAATTTAATTTATTTAACCAATCGATGTTTATAAGACCCATCGACGTTTTACGTGGCTTAACTCGTTCTCCTACCATTTTGGATCTGTTGGATGAATGTAATATCATCTATACGTATTTCATGTAACCGATAATAATTTAATTTTTTTTCCCAATAGATTTAAAAACTTTTAATACATACTTATAAGTTATGGTAAATACTAAACAGGCCCTTATAACACGTTTGTATTAAATGTGTTATATGTATAAGCATATCAATTTATTATATTACACAACTTTTATATTCTAAAAATATATTGCATATTTTAATTTCACCATGCATATTTTATAAACATATAAATACAATATTCTATTACATTTTGATTCATATTTTATTATGTCCTATGAACAATTTTCTCAATGTAATTGTTATACTAATTAAGAATTCTTATTTATATGAATTTGCACAAATAAATTCACGAATAATAATTTTCATATTTAATATATTTAAATAAATTTAAATATTTTTTTTTTTATCAACGAAAGCAACGAAGCTTTATACAACTATGTGTGGGTTTTCTTCATTGTATTGATAGGATTTTTTTGTATATAACCAAGTTCGTCAATGCATGACTAGTTTTTATATTAATTATCGAGCACAAATAATAAACTTTAATTTTAAAGTCTTAAAATTTAAAACTAATAATCATTCAACTTTTTATGTAATTTCAATTTAACTGCATAAATTGATACAAAAATATGATGAAATGTAATGAAAAATTGTTTTTCAATAAAATGTTGCGACTTAGTGAGTTAATGGAGATACACTCAGAACCGTATTTGGAATGCAATGATTTATTACTACTTTAAAATGTCAAAACATCCTTGTAGTAGCTTATGCAACTTCTTTACAGTTTTTTCAATAGAATATAAGTTTAAAGAATTAGTAATTTAAATGATTGATTGCTCATAATAAGCTATCAAATTTCCTCTAGCTCCTTTATATATATTATATTATATTATAATATAAAATTATAAAGTAAAAATTATTGTGTTCAATTATAATATTTAAAAACGAATACTATAATATACCCATCTACAAACAAATTTAAATCAAATAATTATCGTAATTTATTTTGTATTACATTTTATGAATTTAAAAAGGAAAATTTTCTAGTATATGTGACGCTTAGCATTCACGAAGAAAACATATTTCAAATCGATACTGTTTGATGATTACGTAGATATTCATTCGATATTCTTATTTCACCCTTGGGAGTACAAAAAGATCTACTGGCGGCATACATGTACGGTTGCACGTTCAGCACGCCATTTGAACACGCAACTTATACTATAGATCCCTAGGGTTGCTTCGCATTAGACCATTGCAATATAATAATAAAAATAATAATAATAACAAATACAATAATAAGTTCCACTGAGATTTATTTTGATGTAGATACCTACCTAACTTAAATTTACATAAATAATCACTAGAACCAATAAAATAAAAAACATCAATAAAATCACAAAAAAAAATTATTTTAATACGCCTGATGTTTTATGTTTGAGTAATAACAACCTTTAAATTATATGAATATTACGTGCACATTATACTTGAAAGTTTAAATATTATTGTAATCTAATATTATCGTAGATAACGAAATATATGTATAAAAACTTTACCTTTGAAATCAAAACTTAAGAATTTCTAAAAAAAAAATAAAAATAGTTTTTGCAATTTCAATTTTAATTATTATATTACAAATTATACTATTAACATATATAACTATTGAACGGTCTCTAATATATAATCTATAGTAGATAGTAGTCATAACTCATAACTCCAACGAATTTATGTTTCTTATTTGAATATAGATAGTACCTAATATTTATATAAATACACAAGACAATTAATACTAAATAGGTAGGTAATTAAATTTAAAATAAAAGTGTACTTTTATTGTAAAGAAATGTGGGTACATTACAATAGTTTGAATTTAAAATGTAAATAATAAAATATGTACGTTTTGATTAATTTTAATTGGTTTAGTACAAATATAATAACGAGCTTAATGATATATGATTCACTAGGTAGTGTTAAAAATGTGTACTCAGTTACTTGAAATATTAAATTTTGTTTTTAATATAGGTACTAAAATTATCAATTTTATTTGTTATATTAGATTAGGATAGTTTAATAGGATAGATTAGGATGGTTAATTACTGTATTAATTTTTCAGATTTGTTGAATATTATTATGAACAATTTCATACCAAGTTTATATAGTCCACCAGTTGTAACCTTACATATTGAAAAAATGTATGATAATATGCTCTGATGTTCGAAAATGGCCAAAAGAATAATATATAAAAAAAATAAAATAAAATTTATAAAATAATGTTGATGAATGGTTCCCTTCCAAGTGACTCAGCTAAACCATTTACATTTATTAATTAGCAACAATTGCTGCTTATTTTTAATATTTAAAGGGATTAAAATAAACTTTTAAAGAACTTTATAACTCATTTAGATTCAAAACTAGTGAAATAAAAATGTATATTTTGTGAGCCATTTTATATTAATTATTTAATCGTGTTCTTGGGGTAATTATATATACTGTATAACGAAATATGTCTATTGCTAATTATATTAAACTTTGTATGCACTAATTACATAAATTATTTTTAGTATGAATTCACTTTTATAAAAAAAAAAAAAACTTTTCCGTATAGTTTAAAATAGCCGAATGGTGCAATACCATTTGGTGTCGTCCAAATCCTGTTATATCGTAAAATGACGTGAATAACAAAAGGTCTAAATTATACCTATCACGTACACACAGCATACAAAATATTGAACATAATAATAATATGTTTTAATATTTATTCAAAAATTCTTATTCTGACGCCTATTTTTTTTTTAACGTGGTATTTTGTTATTTCTATGTACGATGTTGAATTCAATAAATCAAACACTGCATTTCCATGTCACCATTTGAAGTATAAATCGATAAAAAAAAAATATGAAGCAAATATAAATACCAAACAACTAATGTTTTTTACAGAATAGGACGACATTATATTATATAGTTATTGTTAAAAAAAAAATATCTTTTGGTTGAAAAATAGAATTAAGTGTCCAACCATAAAAATACAAATGTTATTGATTTTTTACTACTTGCATGTATAATAGCAAGGATGCTTACTATTTTTACATGCATTATAGCTTTTATAAATTTATTCGTGTACCTTTATTGTATTCTCGTCTATCGAAAGATTAATTTTGCGCTAGTGTTGTGTAAAATAAAAAACAAATGAAATTATTTAATTTATGTATTGATGTAGGTACTAAATAGTAATGTCGATGATAATCCATATATTTTATAATTAACACAGACAGACACATCTCTAATTGCCAAATCATACAAACCAAGTTTACTAGTAAGTTTAGTTGTATACAATATTATGTTCACAGAAAAAAATCGAAGATAAACTAAAAAAATATTTGCTATTTTTGTAGATTATTAATTTATTTTTATTATTAAAACCCAAATGATTGCAACATAATTATACCTCTGACCCTTATTATTAAATAAACTTGTGTGTTTTATACACAATATGTTTCATAATAACGAAGTAATGATAGATTAGTTACGCCGAGTGTACCTGTTTGCCAAATTAATTATGCATAACTGTTCAAAAAATGAATTATTAATTTTTTAATAATTTAAATATCATCCAACTATACAAACGTTTAAATAAATGGGATGCGGGATACTATAGATATAAATTAATATTAGCAATAATACAAAAAAGTTCATTATGTTGTACGTTTTGGGTCAATAAACTAATGGTTTATTCAGTGGCGGATGTATAATAGTTCTGACGGTGGGGGGGGGGGGGGTGAATTTCAAATCCATAGAGGTAATGACGTTCAACCCCTCCCATTATTTTATTCGAAAATATATGAAAATATATTAGTATAATCGGTGAAAAAATATATATAATAACATATTTTTTTCAATATAAATATGTACACAAAATTTAAAACAAGTTAACATTTGTAATTGCATAAAGTATTACATAATTTATTAATTCAATATACTTTTGTATTTTAAAAAAATATATATATTAAGTATAAATGATTTGAGGTTTTATGAAAATGTTTATTAGTTACATACACGATGCAAGAACTAAGATACTTTTCGTAAACAACAATAATTATGACAATCAGACTATGTGAGCAGTTGATGAAATATGATAAAAACAAGTGAAAAATTACTCTGGCTAATAATCAGTGCGTCAATCAGCAGATAACACCAATATATATATTTATAATCAATGGTTGTAGACGCAGGCTAAGATATACTATATATAGAAATATCTTAGTCCGTGATTGTAGCTGATATTGTAATAATGTATCGTGGGGTAGAAAGTTCCATGTGCTGGGGAGGGGGAAGCTATAATTTAAAACAATTTTATTATTTAAATGTCTATTTTATAATGAGTTTACAATTTAAAATTTTTATGTCGATCACATGATTTTTAGTTGTTTATAATTCGTTTAATTCCTTAATTAAATATTTAAAAAAATGTAAAGCTGCAGGTGTTTGTTTAAAAAACGGAAAGCATGTTTTTTGAAAATTTTTAATTTACAAACATAACAATACAATATACTAATAAAACACACTTTTTATCCTTCAGCGTTAAGTTTTAAAACGTAAAATATAATTTTGAGAACATTTTGTTATTTTCAAATTTAAATAATCGATAAGAAACCGATAAAACCATTGCAGTTTTTTTGTGGATTAGAGTAAATTTATAAAATTATAATATTTTAATCCCACCAAAAAACGTCATTTTAAGCCATAAAGCCCTGTAGTATATTATCAAGCACCTGGGGTATCTAACACAGATTTTTTAAAGATAAAATGTCGTTTAAAACAAAAAACCCGTTTGAGTTTGTTAAAACAAATGTATATTCAGGGTTCATTATAAGTACAATAAATTATTTAAAATCTCTTCCACTTCATAAAAATACCAACAGATAAATAATTGATCGGTGATAGGGAAGAAAAATTCAAGTTAAATGAGGCGTATATGTATTTGAAACATATACAATAGCGATGTTGGTTTAAAAATGATAAATAGTAAAAAAAATAAAAAAACTTCATAGGTTTTGGTTCTACTGAATTGTATTTTAATGTATAAAATAATATTATATATTGTATAGGTATATGTGACTTGTATCTATCACGCAATCGTATGAAAAGTATTTACATAGTATTACGTTTTAAGTTAAATATTTTGAACGTTTTATACAGGTACAGTGATGTTATTACCTTCGATGATAACTTATAAAATAAACAAAATATGTAACACCTCTAAAATTGGATACCTCATAACTCATAATAAATAATATAATAAATAATCATGAATTGAGATAATTCACAAGTGTAATTGGTCGTTGGGTTTAGAACCGGTGATAGATATTTGTAATTTGGAAGCTGCAAAGGAATACAAAATAGCAAATATTTTACATAACACAGGGAATGTAAACGTATGTTTTTTTATGTAAACTTGTCAAACAGTACAGACATATTTTCCCGGAAATTTCTTCACTTCCACAGATTTTGCATTTTATGCACCAACGCCTAATCAAATATTGCTGTTGGTATAAATAATGTATTTTTTAAATTGAAAATCGAATATTTATATTAATATATATATATATATATCAAACAAATCATCGTTACACTGTGAGATATATAATAAGTTAACATTTTCGAAAAAGTAAGGCGTTAAATTGGTTTTGATGTAATAAGTAACTCTACTTCACTATATGATTACACATAAATATGAAGTACTGTGTAGATGCACCAAGTTATCATTACCGCTATAATATAATATTACAATATAAGTAACCTATGAGAATGTTTATTATAATTTAAGTATCTACCTATGTATCAGTAAAAACAAAATCTAGCTTATAAATGTTATGATACTTTTACTATATTTTATAAAATAATTTGTCAAAAAGCTGAAAAGTTAAAACCACGTTCACTCTGTTATCTATACACATAGACATATCCAGTGGGGTATCCAGAATTTAATTTCGGGAGAGGGTTACAATAACCCCCTAAGCACCCCCTGGATACGCCACTGGGCCTACCTAAGTTTATCAGAATATTAAACTTGAATTCTTGTTAAGAACGATATCACTATATCAGGTTGGATGGTGTAAAAACGCTATATATTGTTGGAAACATGTTTAAAAAAAGGGGGGTCAAATGTATGTCACTCCGCTGTACAGTAGGTTACAAGTAGGTCACTGTATATGGATGGTATTTAATTTGAATTCAATGATATAATATCATTGTATACGAAAAACGATTCTGAGCGGGGACGGCATGTCAGTCTAGGATATTTTAAATTATATTGATATTGTTAATATATACGGTATCTGGTAAGTTGAATATTAATATTATTCATATTATATAATTATTAACCTAAAATTATCAGTGATGCTGGAAAAATATTATAATGTATATACTTTTATTCGTTAATATTGATTTTAATATGTAATTTTGTCCAAATTTGAACTTAAAATGTCTGTAAAAAATAACTGTGTTTACATATTTTTTAGATTTTTTGATTACAGTATGTATTATTTATTGGATTTTTTGTTTTAAATTTGCAATCCTTAGTTATAAAAACTGACCATTTTACAATTATTTAATTACAATGATTGATAATTTTCAAGATTTTGATGAATTTTGTCAAAATTCGAACTTTAATAAATGCTTATAAAAAAAATGTGTGGCTATGTATTCTTAATATTTTTCAATTACTATTGTAACAATATGTCAGGAGCCATGTTTAAATTTTCATTATTTTTGGCCCAACAAATAAAAGTGTATTGGTATTTATATAAAAAAAACTAAAAAATTGAAAATTGAAATGGTCCGTAAAAAGCTCAAAAAGATTCAAAATATATTCAAAATTATAGAAAGTGCTAATATAAACATTCAGTAAAATTTTCATGCGTCTACAGTTATTAGTTTTTGAATTGCATCAAAATAAGAAAATCGCTACATGAGAAATCGAATGAATATCTAATCTTGTAAAAATTTGAACTTAAAAATTTATTTTGACTTGCTTCTAAACTTTTTTTTATTGGTAAAATTTGGTAAGCTTATGAGGAATCTTGTATTACATTTTCAAACCTTAGATTTAAAAAGAAATATTTTTATACATTTCTAACTCAAAATAAATTGCACATTTTCGTCATTTTTACGTATTTTGTCAAAATTTGAACTTTGATTACCTATAAAAAAAATTGTGACTACAGATTTTTAATATTTTTCATCTACCTTTAAAACTATATATTAGAAGCCTACTATTAAATTTTCAAGATTTTATACCCAACAAATAAAAATTTTATTGACATTTATAGAAAAAAAAACTAAAAAAATTGGAAACTGAAAATGTCCGTTAAGTTATTTCTCAAAATAAGTCAGAAAATTTTGAAAATGCTACGGTGTGTAGAAAATGCTTATATAAACATTCGGTCAAAATTTCATGTATTTACGGTCATTTCTTTTAGAGTTGTACCAAAAACCAAAATCGATTTTGTCGAAAATTGGTTTTCCGTAAAAATTCACGTTTTTTCCTTAATTTTTCATTTGTTTTTCACGGCGCCTTTGAAAATTACTTCAAAGAAAATTGAAGCATTTTTACTGACAGACACAAAAAAAATAAAAATTAAAAAATAAAAGAACACATATCATTGTACAATCAATACATTCATTGCTCCGTTCAGAATCTAAAATTACAAAATCCAATTAAACGTTACAGTATAATAATAATAATAATAATCGACGTACATACACATTATGGGACAAATAAGTTATGATTTATCTAATCTCCGTGACACTATGACGTATACTTTTTAGGTACCTACCTAACAATAATGGGCCCTGTAAACTATTTTAACATTGAACATATTTTGTTTTTGTTTAATTCGATGATTACGTTTTCATTTTAATGGTAGGTATTCTAAATTATTATATTTTTTTAAACGTCTATAATAGCGTTTCTTTTATTTATAGCTGCCTACAGGTTATCTTAGATAATAATACAGATAATACTTATTTTCATTTTAATAATATGCATTTTTGTATGATGTACGTCGGAAATAACACGAATCGCTGTTGAGTCTCGAGACAAAAACGCGTCGGTATATACGTTATACGCAGTGTTAGGACTTATCTAGATAAATTATTTAGATAATTTTTTTTTATCTTTTATCTTATCTAGATAAATTAAAAAGATAAATTTTTTTGTGAAAATTAGCTAAATTTGTTTGAAAATGTTTCATTTTAATCTCATCGTCTCAGGCACAATTTGTACGTAAAATACCATACTGGGCTAAAAATATATGATGTTATTCTGAAAATACTATGAATTAATCCTATTTAGTAGATACTTATTATTCATTAATAATCAATATCCTGTATTCGCCATTCTGTTATAAATATATATAAAATATGTACTCACATGACGGTATATATATTTTTTTAAATTAGTTATTTTAATTTTAATTTGTATAATTATCTGTTATTAATCTAGATAAAATATTTTTATCTGTATCTTAGATAAAATGTAGTATTGTTATCTTTATCTTTATCCAGATGATTTTTTTGTTATATGTTCCTAACACTGGTTATACGTACACACGTACCTACTTCCTAAACGTATTATTATTGTGTCTCTACGATGTCACTCTATGAAATCCATAATAGTTAAGTGACAACACGTACGGAATTCTTTTCTTTTTCTTTTTTCTCACCGCCCGTTTGCCGTGTTGACATTTTATCGCGAAATACATGGCTACAGTATACGGTTTTGAGTACCTTTACCCTGCACGTATCTTTTTGATCCGAATAAATCGAACGCGCGAGTGTTTTATTTCTCATGAGTTTTTAAACGTTTTTTTACACCACGTCGGTTAGGTCGCTGTATCTCTTGTTACTCGGTACATTCCGTTCGAATCGTTTATCGTTCGAACTCAACACTGTGCCAGACGTTTATTGTTGCGAATTGTCATTTGTAGAGAAAAATAAATGATGTTTGGCTATGCTTCTAGAAACAAACAACTGAAGCACTTCACCGACCTGCTGTGGCTCGACGACGTCGTCACACCTTTCATTAATAATTTACCTCCATCATAGAATAAATAATCAATATAACGGACTACCTAACTTATGGCTAGGAATCGATTCGTAGACATGAGCACATACGTCACGAACATCACGAACAGAGGATAGCAAGTAGCAACACATTTCTAAATACAAAATAATAATAATATTAATAATATTTGTATACAATTTATTGTAACACGATACAGCAGTCAGATTTCAATCTGTGATATAAACGAAACGATAACTGTGTTGCATTTGTGTTCACATAGATAGTATATGTCTACACATATAATATTTATACACAATATACATAATATACATGATAATGTATTACAGTGGCGTATTTACCGGGGTACCGGTCTCGATCCCCAAAAAAATTTAAAAAGTCATAAATAACTTAGTACGTAGGTACCGAGAAAGAGAAAATTAATTTTATATTATGGGTATTTAATGTTTCTATTATAAAAAAAAATATATACAATATTTGTATAAATATTAAATAACTTGGGTTTAACTTTTGGTTATTTTTGTCTAAAAAAATATTAATTTGTATTAATAAATCATAATAGTAGTGAAATGTACATAATATAATATAAATAATATAATTATTACATCATTACTCGTATGTGTTTTTTTTATATTATAAACTTGTAGCTACTTAATATTTAGACCCTCCCACAAAAAATTTGAAAATACGCCACTGAATGTATAGATAGGGCATGGGCCCGAATTATTCAAACGATAAGCTAAGTCTTAGGGGATTTTTTTCTATCCTCTATGACACGTAATTTGCGATAGAAATTGATAAGCTGTAACGGGCACGCTGTGTATCATTTATATGTTTTTTTACACATTCCATTATCATCAAGTATCATGCAATTGATAATTCATCTAATTTGGCCGCTCGTTCCGAGGACATCGCTTCTCATGCGATTATTGAATGAGCAAGTTCTGTTCATAAATCCATTCATTAGGTATCTATAATATTATTGTACGACCTATCACGTATGTATAATGTCTACAAGAAGAAATATATAATATCACCTAAATAAAAAACTTTTTTATATGTGATAAGTGATAACATCGTATCAATACATTTCCAAATATGTACTTACATACCTTCTGTATACTTATAGATTTTACCGACTTGTCGTTTAAGACATAACTTTTTGTCTTTTCAAATAAATATTCAAAAATAATCTGTTACTGACACTTATTGTCCAATGTCAATTGTCTAAGTACCGTTATACTCGTACATAAAAACTATGACATGTGTACATTAATATAATTTTTGAAAACGGTAAGCACAATTTATGTTTTAATCTTCTTATGTTTCATATGGTACTTAATAATAAATATATGAAGTAAGATTAAAACAAATAAAAAACTTTTTAATACAAAAATATAATGTTCTCTTTAAGAAATTATTTATTTATTATTTCGTCTCATTTGAATCAACTTTTTTACATTATACATTCGATTTAAAAGGTAAAATAATTTTTTTATTATAAAAACCTAACCTTAGGTATAAATAATATAATTTAATAATGTTAATTACACACTTTAAAGAATTTTAATAAACTTCTATGTTTAATATTTTTTGTAAGCTTATTAGATAAAATAAATTATTTTTATTTACACGGCTTATTTACACGGCATCTAAAAATCATAAAATTGTATTATTCTATAGTTCTATATTAAGATTACTTCAGAGTGCAGTGTGTTGACGTTTACTGTTTATTGTTTACTTTATGGATTGCATAGTATTGTAATGTCTTAAAACTGTAACTATTATATTATTTTACTTCTTGTCTCCAATAATACTGTGACTATACTAGTCGTTTTAAATTCTTTGTAGTACTGTATACAATACTGTAGAGTTTTTATTTTAAATTTATATTATACGAGACACACCATGAAAAACAATAATAATATATAGTTATAACTATTTTAACTTTTAACATAAACTATACACTACAGATGAAGTGCTTGTTCTACGATTTTGCTTCATGATTTGCATACAACAATAACACTGATATTTATGCAAATTTGTAAATTATAACTTATTTGCATATTTCTTTTTATTGAGCTTATAAAGAATATCAAATATTTAAGGTTTAAATGGTTATGGTCACGTTTGTATGCGTTACAATCTTCAAAGACAACGATTGGAACGCATTTAAATAACAATAGATTCGTTAACTGAACTACCTAGTCTTAGTGGAATTAAGTTGCAAATATATAAATTATTTATGGACTTGTGAAATTTTTATCTTTGGATGTTCTTGCATTGATTTGTATTGCTTAGCAGATTTCGAGTGGAAATTCATACCTAATTTATTATAATATAAAAGCGTGGCGCACCACTACCGGAATAGTTCGTTATGAATGTGTGTTTCGTATCTATTTCGGTTTAATTAAATAAATAGTTCTATTTTGGACAGGATATAGCCTATATCCAATAGACCGGATATTGAACATTTGTCTCACCTCACTCACCTCTGCGAAGAGAAAGAACCATGTCGTAACTTATAAAATGCGTTGGAAAACCAGTGTACAAAACTGCAAAGTTGATATCAAGTCTAACACTAAATAATTATTTTAGAAGTTAATTTAATTAAATTGTACATTCTTTCGAATCAAAAATACAATACATTATACATACCTAGGTACCTAGTACATATTATAACAAATACAATTATATAATTAAATTATAATACCATACATTCACATGATACCTATCAGGTATTAGGGGATATAGGTGGTTAATTTTTTAAACGCTTTATAAACTAATTAAAAACTAACCTCGAAAATCATTAATAATTTAAATTGTATTTTTAGTTAGGTCAACAAAATATAATAAAAATTGTTTTTAATCTATATTTTTCATACCTATTTATAATATTTTTATATCCAGCTGAACCCATATTTGTGAAAACGGTAATCAACTTAAGATTTGAAAATGCCAACATATAAGTTTGTTTTTTAATAACTTTTAAAATCATGATATTATGCATAGATCCCATTTAATCAGCTTCACTAATTATGTATAAATTATAATTATTTACGGGTTTAATAGGAGACATAGAGAAGGGTAATCTAAAAATATATAATACACATTTTTACCTCTTCCTGTTAGTATAAACTTCAATTAATTATATTTAATAAACCATTACCTAAATCTATATTATATATGCAAATCAAAATGTTTATAAAATCAATCCTTTTGAGGATATTGAATAAAAAAATATATGATCTTAATTCTTGTTTGACTATGACCTTCTAAATATTTCACAAAGTATAAGGTTAAGAACATAAATTCTAAAAAAAAACAATCATAGGGTACGAGTGTTACACATTTGATTATAATATTATGTACTGTGTATATAAACTATTATAATATATACGAACAATATTAGTCTCATAAGATTAAAAAAAAAATGAAAACCAACATAATATTTGAATGTTGATATGCATAATATTAGATCAATAGATAATCATAATTTATTAACATGAATAACAAAAAAAAATCTATAATCACTGACCGTAGGTGACATTATTATGTCGGTGTTGAACGGATTTGAATCATCGAATAACGATCTTGTAGTGTGTAATAATAAACAACTCGGATCGCTACTGTACTATAATTTTTCATAATATGGACATTGGACAAAGGTCATGATGTAAACGATTTATCTTTTTTTTTTAATAAAAATGAAATCTGAATTATAAATAAATAAATAAACTAATTAATTAGCATAAATGGTGGGCTGGATTCAAATGAATTCCCGCTCAATTAGAGTCTTATAATTCATTGTTTGATGCGAACGCTTAATATTATTGTGACAACGGACGAAGTTAACAACAGGTGCGCATTTACGACACTCAACAGATAGTCAAACGGGCAATGGTTTATACAATTTACAAGGAAAACGATCGCTAAAAGCATTATCCGGTCGTGTTTAGCATACGACATCGGCTGAATATCCGATCGCCAATAAATTATTTATATCACGTAAAACATTGAAACGGCCAGAATGGCGAAAAGTTTTCTCCTTCTTCCCAGTGTAGTCAGTCGACTGTAACAAATTATCATTCCCATATAATCACCAGTTCTCGGCAAATTTGCAACCACCGTGACTCAAATCGTGAACCTAACCTGATTTATTTTTCCTTGCTTTCTATATAGACTTTTCGAAGAACACCAAGAACTTCTCCAACTTTTCACCAAATTTGGTGAACTAAAAACCAGGGACGCACAGGCCAACAGTATGGAGTTAGCCGAACACGCTAACAAAGTGATGACCACACTAGATGAAGGAATTAAAGAACTGGACGACCTTGACAACTTCTTCCAGTACCTAACCCAAGTGGGCGCTACACACAAGACCATACCAGGCTTCAATCCAGACTATTTTTGGGTAATGACAATATTACATATTATGTTTTACGATTAGATAATTGATAATATAATATGATATAAAAATGCGATATGATATTTAAAAATGACAATAAATTATTTTTATTTATTATTATTATAGTATGCTCTCATAATAGGCTATGTTAAATTGGGTAATCTAACCTTAAATTATTATTTTAGTCATTATTTACTTCAAATTTTAAACATTGTATCAACACGAATTTATTTAAATTTAACTTGGTACCTATACCTAAATGTATTATTTAATAAAATATTCACTAGATAAAATATGCTATAAACAATTTGCTACCAATACTAGACATTGACATAAACAATAAAAACAAACCACCATCAATATGTATTTTTTATAAAGTGAAAGAATTCGATTTATTCCATGACAGGTGGCGCCCAGCCCATATATAAGGAGATGCGACCGCTATACCTTTAACGATTTTATAGGGGTAGGTGTCCATGTCTGAGTAAATTCAATTTAAAACTATCTAAAATGTATTTATATTTTGCTCATAATATTTAATATTTATATTAACTGGTACAATTTTTTTTTTTTTTTTTGTTGTTGGGTGATGGGTTTGCCCAACCTTATTACTTGGTGTGGCGTTTGTGACAAACTAGAAATAAGGGGAGAAGAATATTAAAAAAAAAAAATATTTAATAACTTTTAGTGAGTCAGTGGGTGAGTGGTTGGTTGGGTAAAACTATATTGTCTTGCTACACCTGAAAAATATGTCTTGGGCGCCACTACAGGCAATATTATGTCATTAATCGTTATAGTTTTTGTTTAAACTTATATTTTACGTGAATTTAAAAGTGATAATATTGTGTATAATTTAGTTAAATTGCATAATTCATTGACTATTATAATAATGAAAAACTCATTTACAGTATAGGTACATTTTGTTATACATTTTAGAAATTTTCGATTTTAAGTTAATTACCTCAGGGAGTTTCCCTAGCTATTATTATTTATTATGAGTTATGTAAGGTATATTTTATAAAACTCAGGCAACTTAAATAGATACTAAAACTGTCTCAACTCAATTGCTATTTCTACAACTACCATGAATACAGGTACATCACAAGATACAAATTAGTATTAATGATAGCAGACTGCATAATTGTTTATTGTTTATAGTATGTACAATAACTTTAAATATTAAACGAAATAATATTTGATTTATTGTAACTTGAATAATAATTTTGTTGTTATAATTCAAATTTTTTTCTTAGCCCACAGGATTAAGTATTTTAAAAATGATTCCCAATATTACGTAAGATTATGACAGTCGACAACAGACAAAAATAATTAAAAGCATCCTTATTCGTATATTTAAAAAATAAATTCAAATTATTTAAACTGTATGGATAGAACTTATTAAAACCTAATGCAATTCTAATAGTACTTAAAGTAAATAAAATGTATTTACTCTTAATATGTAGAATTTAATTTATTTTTTTTATCGAGGTGACGAATAACATCACTCAACACATTAAGAGTTAAGACACATTTTATACAAATTAAAAAACGCTATGTCATAAAATCACTCAAAACATCAAAACTTGAGGTATTTCCGATTTTAAGCAAGGACCAAAGGATGTATTGGGTTAAAGAATAATGTATTTTTATCACTTAACACTTTATAAACGTATTTCATACTTCATAATAAAAAAATATAATATATACATATTATTATTATACACATTATTATAATTGCAAATAGCCATTACCAATACATCATAACTAATACATGCTGTATTTTTGTTAATGAACAATAATTTATCATTATAATAACAAATTAAACAAGTATTTATTACAATTTTAATATTATATCGAACGCAAATGATAGCGCCGATTATAAAATTCACACAATTCCCGTACCTTTTTTTTTAGTTTTTTTGGGGATCACAGTTGTTCCAAAATTCAATCCAATAAGTCTAGCCAAATACCAACACACTTAAATTGATCATATATTAACCCACGAGAGATTAACATAAATAGGTGCTAGTAGTGTCGCTAGTACCCAACGAACCTGTCTTTTGAAATCTTATAGTTTCCTATTACTGGATTTAACTTAAAAAAAAAAGTTTTATTATATTTCTGTTTTACATTTTATTCATTAAAATGTTTATCTATACAACTTTGCGAATAAGGTGCTAATTTTTTTTCGTTTAAATTAAGTTCACTTTTTAGCAACGTCTTACGTAAACCTTTTATTTAACTTTCAGAATTTCAAAGTTTATTACTGCATATTATAATGTGGAAATAACAAAGAACTTTTGATAATTTTCAACGAACTATATTGATGAAATTCTAAATACTTTCAAGTATTTGTTATTTGTATTAGTTCAAGCGGTAACAAGTGAACAACGTCTTAACATTTTTCTCAAAAAAGTAACGCTTGACTAAGAATAGATAAATACATACACAATGTAAGTGGTTGATTTCCGTTTACATAACACTAAACTAACATAAAATCACAAATGAACAATGTTACGAGCCAAGAGCAATTGTTTATCCAAAAATAAAAGCCAGCCTGATAATAATGGCACGTTGGCACAGTATATTTTCCAAATATTTTAATTTCCTTAACTAAGTACATGGACTTTTTTTTTACTAACAATTATTTTCTGATTATGTAAAACTCAGAATAATTTAAAATAGTAATTTTGATTACCTACATGTAAATATATGACGGAAATTGCAGAACAGGAGAGCACTCATCGATTGTGGCACCCGACAGATTAAATTAGCAATTATCTAGTTAGGACATGTTCGTTTTGGACATCTCTGGGGGTAATCAGGAATGTGCTGGAGGATAGGAGATTAGTAATAGTGGTTTTTTTAAGATATGTTAACTTTGAATTAAGGTATTATGATTTGGCTGGTTGAGTTTCCTTTAGTATTTTTAAGTCATTGTAGATATTATTATAATCGATGAACCAAGGGACGGAGACTATAATTTTATGAGATTGGCAAATCGACTTGTTCTTAGGTTGGAAGGTTTGAGTGATATCTGAATGCCATAAAACCACATTAGTTGAAATATAAGGACCTAAACGCCATATTTCACAATAAATTATACCATTAAAATCAATTCTATCGATTGAAAAGACCTATGACGCATGTATGTGTATTATGTCGATGAAAATAATTGATGAAAACTTTTGTCTAACGAACAAACAACAGAGGATTTAATCAAAATCGGTCATCAACAAATCACATAATACACGGTTACAGTGAGACCGGAAACGGTGAAGTGATAATAAATCGCTCCGCGATAGGCCCCATCTGTCACACCTATTTGAATTTAATGAAATCAGAAGAACTCCACACTCACAGAATGTATTCGCCATCAGTTGCGGAGAAATAAATAACTCTTACCATTAAACATACCCTACTTGCTTATATTAAACAGTTTAAACATCTGTGGCTTGCTGACTAATAGAGATATATTTATAAATCGATAGCGTTCATCGCTAACCAAAAAATCTTTTGAAATTATTATAGGTACCATACTTGTTAGTTGTTAAGTACCTATTTGAATAACTAAATACTTTTTATTTTTGAAATATTTTAGATGACATTGAGAAAAAAAATGATTAAAAAATGTTAATTGAAATATCACATATTTGTTGTGGTATTATATTTAAAAATACAAAATACCAAATAAAAATATATCGAGTATACTTTTATGCCGAACTGTATAGAGATTTGTTTGTTGACCTATGTCTCCAATAAATTAAATTGAATTAAATTAAACATTAATAAAATATTATTATCATACCAAAAGAAACATACAAATTCCGGTCTTGAAGAGCTTCCCATAGACAAGTATTTGAAGATAGGAATTTGAGAAAAATACTCTACAAATACACATGTTTATCTATAATATATTTAATATTATGTGAATTTAAATATTTACTGGCCAAATTATTTAAGTTTTGTTAAGAAGTATAATGGGTATAGATTGTGAAAAAATCACCATCTAAAATCATATTGTATCGTATTTGATATAAAAGAAAACAAATTTCATTCAATTCATCAAATTCGTCGGCGTTTCGCTTGTAAATCTGTGACGTGACCTCGAGTAAAATTAAAATATAAAATGGATGCATAATAATAAGTATATAACTCATGTACATGACATGCTCACTAAAACCGATAAATCTTAAATTATTATTCAGATACTAATATTATACACTTAATACAATTTGTATACAAGTTTTAGAAACTCGTTACAAATTACATTATTTAGTTATATTGTTGTTTCCTTTTTGTTATATATTTAAAATCGTCGTCTTTATTACAGGCCATTGAATAGTTTTTAAATCCCGTTTAAATACGACAACGCTTTTTTATCATTAAATTTACATTTTGCATTAATTTGGTTTCTGAAAAGAGTGAGCAAATATTTGTCTAGTTAAACAGTAGGTTCACGAAATAACCCGACTAAATAGCCATTCAGTCATGGTTCGGCAAGGTAGGTATGTAAATTATTTTGGGTAGACCATATTAAAAAATATTAAAAATGACTTCATTATACAATTATACTTACAAAGATATGGAATAATATAATAATATAATAAGAATACAAGAGCTCATAAATCATTATGGTTTCGTTATTTTTAATGTGCATTTTTTTAAGCAATCAGGTAAATTGTTCGAATACTGCAATTACAATAAGTATCGATATAAGATCGAGAATCATCTGTTATAATTTAAGAATCCGAGTTAAATGATTTCAACGATGATCGCGTTGTTATTATCTTTTTTTATGAAAACACTTTTTCGAATTTGAAGTTTCTATGGCTTTCCTTTATACGTAGACAGAAAATGTTATCTAGATGGCCCTTTGAAGAGGTAGTTTTTCGATTTTCTCAGTCATTTCTTAAAACCACTGACAACCAATATAAGGGTTTAGCCGTTTAGGGGTTGTAACCCTCCTTTAAATGTTTTTTTTTTAATTAAAATAAATTATCAATTTTTATGCTATCAAACACAATAATAAGTTATCTGCTGGACTATTGTTCAGTTATTATATCTCAGCGTGTTGTATATATTTTTATGTGCTGTGACTATGTACTATCTACAGCCACGAACATTACTAGTGGATTGGACTAGTGGCTTATCGGGTGATAGATAATGAATTGAAATAAAAATAAAAATGACACAACCAAATTTTCTAATATAATATGTATATCCATATATTTATAATTCGGGGATATTATATCTCGCATAGTTCTACGTAAATATTTACTTTAATCAAAATTTCAATCTTTAAGGTTCATTTTTTTTATTTCAATAAAATTAACAAAATCTATATTATGTTAGAAATATGAATGCAAAATCTAAGGTTAACTAATTCTTGTTTTACTTTTCTAGTTAAGTTAGTTTTCTTTTTTTTCTTAATTCCATAAGGTACTAGGTACTATACTAGGTAATACTAAGGTTCTAACTGTGTTTCAATAAGTTAGAATAGATTGAAAATATTCTTTTAAATAAAAATAAAAAAACTTCATTAAGTAAAAATTTGGTATGGATAAATTTAACTTAATACTTAATCATCATACATAATCATCTGATTGAACATTGATTGTTAATGGTTACATGCATAACTCAAAAGAAAAATAACTAGATACTTAAAGTAAGACCAATGCATTTTGTCGTTTCATTCCGAATCCAAAATCGATGATTATAATATAATATTAGTGACATTAATATTCACAACCAAACTAGGATATCTGCTCACCTGCAGGCACGTACAACAGGTAGGTACTTGCCGCTATTAAAGTATACTATTTGTCACCCGAAATATATTGTGTTATTACTCGAAAACGGTTGGGTTTGATGAATTTGTTCGGCTAACGAGAATAATAGCAATAATATAATGGCAATCGTTTTTGGGGCACACATCAGTAGTTCCATTGTTTTTGGTTGTTCTTCGACATCGCGGAACAATTAACTTCACGCTGTGATTTGTTGATGCAATTACGTACAATATGTTCGATAGAATTATGGGTGAAACCATTAGTTTTAACAGTTTCATACGCCATACAAATTGATTTCGTCGTCTGGTTAATCATTCAATATACATTATAAATCAATCATGAATTGGAGCTAACTGCTGCAGAATATTGAATTTAAAAATGTACAGAAATATAAGCTAATTTAAATTAGTGTATAAATCTTTTTACTATCACGCTAAACGGTAAAATTTTTTAATTTAAAATCATTTTAGGTGTCTATGTAAGTAAGAATAGTGTATTTTACGTGTTTATCGTCTAAATTTGTAATTTAAATTGATATTAAGTAGTAGCATTGATTATACATTCAATAGTAGTAGGTATACATTGGTTAAATATTTAAAGCTAAATATAAAGTATCATAATTTATAACACACAGGGAGAATCTTTTAAATTACAATATTTTACATACTCGTAACCTGTTTGATTTATAATTTAAATTTTTAGCAATGAAATAAAATCTCTGTTAAAATACGGACAGTTGAGATAAAGTAAGTAGGTAAGATAAAAGGTTTGGAAAGTTGCTTGATGATGTTATCTATATCAGAGGTGTTAAAGGATATTTGATTTAGCCATTTAGGATGTATATATTGCATATTAATATTTTTGATTCTAATGTTATCTGGACCGCAATAACTTCTAGATCAGAATAAATTGAAATCTGTTCGCTAGGATAGTCGATGTGTATTAGGGAAGCGAAGCGACGCAGCCGTAAGCCCGATTACAATTTAGATGGTTGGAGTAAAAGATATTGTAGTTCTAAGTATTAGGTGTTATTACTTTTAAGATTAGTTTCTTGGTGTTTATTTTTGATAAATATATTTATATTCCACTGTATTACATTTGTGTTCTTCAGTTTAAGATACTTTATTTTATATGCAATGATTGAAATATTTGTAAATTATTGTTATTGAGTTGAGGAAGGTTCGGCAGAGCCGACAGAGAGAGACACATCGAGAAGTAAGTTGGCTAGTCTCGTGAGTCTATTCTAGATGCATAAGCTTTTAATTTTCGGGCTGACTGTATCAATAATCTCTGTATTTGATAAGACGGCGATACGATATTTCTATGTTATTTATCGTTATGTAAGGTTGTTTTATGATGATTTTCTCGACGACGTTTTTGCTTGAAAAATATATACAGAATCTATTGTTCGAAACGCGTAATGCAAATTTTATGTTATTTGTTGACGTAAGTATGCTGAATGCCATAATATATTCAATTTGTGGAACATCTTGGATCGTGTTGAAAATTATTGCTCTGTCTATTTTTGGGAAAGAAACATTAGCGGTAGTTTCTGCGAAGGTTTTTTGCGTGATTGGTTGTGGTGGGTTAGACGTGGAGAAAGCGGGGTTGATGTCGTGATCATCCGTCATGTTGGATGGTCCCGTGAAAGCTATTGCCTACTTTGGTTGTGGGAGGCCGTAATCAAAAAAGCATACCACCTTGATTGCGGTGAAGTTCTGGTTACTGCTATCGGAAGCTAAACGTACAATAAGCGACAAACTTTAACACACGTGTATATCGGTCAGCTGTAAGACAAGTGTAATATTTGATTATACGTCAATATATTTTTAATATTAAAAAAACCAAAACTAAACGTAAACTGGTGCTTTGCAACGTACTTGTAATAGACGAGGACAACGAATAATGGTGTGACGTCATCATAAACGACTGTTAAAATATAATTCTACAAAACCAATCGCACAACATTATGTACATATCACTACATCAGAAAAGTACCTACTACAAACTTTGAACAAATATTTTATTTTCAGTTTGCAAACTCTGATATCTAAATTTACTTATAAATTGCAATTTAAAAGTTTAAAGTTTAAAGCGATTGTTCCGATTGTTCTGGCTGCATTTTTCCTTTGAAATTAATGAAATCTTGATCATTTAGGGAATAAAACAGACATCTCATGAGTATGTTAAATGCATATAATAAATTCCGTAAACGAAATTTCCGATAACGCATGTTTGTAATAGACTGAGGCAAATCTGATTCATAACTCTGACAAAAAAAAATAATAATATATTGACACGCGATCACTGATGCTGTGCCTGAGTTGATAACGTCTGACGTGTGATTGATGCCCGAAAATAACAGACCAAAGAAAACTAGATAATAATCACGTTTTTGAGACATTTTGAACCATCAAAACTGAATTTATATACATTTATTGGAAAAAAATCATTCACTGCTATTAAATTTGACAATGTACAATCATTGTACTGTAATAAAGTTTTTTTTCTTTTAATATATATAGGAAAGGTTAACAAAATAATATAACTTAATAGTCGATAAAATGAAATGGTATGAAACGGTTATGGATTATTCTAGGGTAAAAGTTATAAAATACTAATTGGAAAAATTACATTGCATTTTTCATTGAGTAGATCACTAGGTTGGACGTGTTAAATTTAAAGTTTGTTATGAATAATTGAATACGATAAACGATTCTGAGTGGATATGATGTAATAGTCTATGTAGGTATATTTGTAAGGATATATTACAATTCATAATTTAAGTATACAACTATAAGTAATTTATTTTTCTTTGGCAATATGGTATTTAAAACCAATTTGGCCAAAAATATGGCATACATTATATACGTAATTATGATTTTATTGTAATATGATTTACTGGATGCTAAGTGCTAACCAAACACGTTAAACCACATTTTTTATGAAAAAACTAATTAATTAAAATTATGATTCTCAAAATGTTTAAATTTACTTAAAGATCATATTTTCAAATTGTCAAAAATATTAGTAATTCTTAAGGAATTCCCTGTGGCAATACAAACTTCAATCTTTTTTTTTAAATGTGAATATTCCTAGTTATTAAAATGTTTAAATTAAGGATATAACAGTTCACAATAATGGTATTGCAAAAAAAAATAAAATAGATGTAATATCGGATCTAGTATTTATATTATACTTGGGCCAATTATATAAATTGTAAATATTGATAAATTAATATAAAATACTACAATTTGATTTTGATACGCCTATATATTCATAAGAATTCTACACTGAATAATTTACAGTATAAAAATATGCATGTTTATTAATTTTTCAATTACAGCAAATAAATAAAATTGATTTTGTCATAAATGGTATAACGCAAAATGTTCCTGTTTTTTCGTACCTAATTTATTTTTTATTTTTTTCCGATTATATTATTGAATAGTACCTAATGGAAATTTTCTACTCTGTTTGAACGTACAAACAAAACACAATTTGCTACCCGAAACTCTCAAAATTCAAGATCAAACCATTTTAACCGATTTAAAAAGTAATGATGGACACAAAAATAAAAAAACATTTATCACTGTTAAACAAACACATCCATCCCTTCGCTTAGAATTTGAAATAACTAAATAATAATCATTAAATACATCGTTTCAGGATTCATTGACATTTACGGACCGGTTACGCAATTAATTTTAAATAATTATTTGATAAGATTCTGATAGGTTATGGTAACTTATAAAATTATATCATGCAATCAAAATAATAAAATATTTCAAGGCATTGCGTTTCTAATGTCTAGACGTTATAGTCAATTTGCCATTTTGCTATTTTATTTATACATGCAGTAGTTGGTACCTTTACATACATATTAATATACATTTGCTTGAATATTTTATCGGGTCAAACTTTGGGTTGGACAAATTCATATCATAATACAATAATAACAATTTAATTGAACCAATCGAAGTGTTCAATTTAAAGTTATTTAATGAATTGTATGTCTATAACACGTTTCGCATGTTATTTTCTTTTCTTATTTTTTAGAAAATTGAAGTGCCATTTTTGGAAGCAGTAAAAACCACATTGGGTGATCGGTTCACAGAAAACATCGAAACAATATATAAAATTACCATTAAACTCATCATAGAGACATTAGTCAAAGGATATACGGAAGCTGCTGGGCCATGAAAAAATAACCACACAGGAGCTTAATGAAATCATAAATTTCATATCATTACAAATGTTCAAGTGATCGAACATAATAATATTATAATCCACTGTCAAACAATATGTTTTAATATGTCATTTGGAAATTAAATTTAAAAAAAATAAATGATAAGCTCAAATTTAATTAACTGAGCGCAATTTGTATTAATGTCATAATGTCAATTTGATTATCAACGTGTACCTATGCATATAACGAAATCATATTTATATAATTATAAACATATAAATAAAAATGTGTAATTATTGTTATTGATTGTTAATTGGCTATTATTATTTATTACTTATATTAAATCAACGTTGTATACATACTGTATGTTATATAGTGACGATACTAGATATATATATGTATATACATATATATGTGTGTGTAATGTGTATGTATATATTATATTTATATATATATATATATATATATTAGATAAATAATATGATTTGAATTTGAATTGTTTTTGTTTATTTATTTTTTCATTATTTATGTTTGGAAAATAATTATCATAGTAATATTCTATTCTGTGTTATGGCTTTACTGAAACAGTCATTACGCGAACGTTTGGTTGCATTTTTTTCAAGTGAGTTTCATTATATTAATTGTGTACCGTATATACAGATTTTATGATTAATTATAACCATAGAATATTAATAATAGGTAACAATAAAGAACTGATAATTGTTACATGCAATATTATATACACGCACATACATAGGTACCTATTAGGTACACATATTATGTTGTGTAATATACGTCTATACTTTCATAAAAGGCTTCTCGTTTCTTTCGCGTCTTGTTATATTTTAAACAAAATGTAGTTTGCCTGGAAACTTTAGATGGCGACCAAAGTGTTTACAAACGGATTGTTGACCAGTTGGAAGATCTACAGCGGTTTCACCAAGAGTTGATACGAACAGCAGAAAGTGGCGTCAGCGAAGACCCTAAAACGTTCGAAAGTAAACAAAAGGGTATTTTAACAATGTCAACACGAAAAGGTCCTTCGACCACACCCCAGTAGCCGCAGGACCTTATAGCCTCATTAATTTCCCCTCGAGATCTCCTCGACTGGTGACCGATTTTTCAAACTTTCCTTGTTGGGATGAAATGCATTTCCAAAGAATTTGACATAACTACCCTAAAAAAAAAATAAATAAAATAGTAGCCTATAATATTCTGTACGGGTGACAATGATAAATCATGAATGCCACATAAAGTTAAAAAATATCTTGGATAAATAAATAACTCTTAGACTGTATACGATGGGATGATTATTGTATGTAATGTTTATTTTTTATTATTAATTTGTTTCTTATCGAATTCGCCAACAATGTATGCATAATTTAAATAAATAAAACTATATAACAACCACGTCTTTTTTATCATTGTGAGCCTTAGATGTTATTTAATTTTAAATATTTCAATAAATGCAATTCTTCGTTTAAATTTTATAAACCGAAAACGACAGAATCTATCTGAATATTTTTGAGTCTAAATATCGAATATTGAAAGAACAATTTATTTTTTTATATTTTATGGGCATTTTAAGGTTGGAAAACTGCAGTAAACATTCGAAGGGTATTCGTTGCTGTCACTATTCTACTAATACCCAAACAATAAAACCCTTATAAATAACAAATTATTAGTTTAATATTCAATTCGTATAGGTAACTTAATATTTTCAGAAAATATGCTACTTCGGCGTAAATAATTGAAAATAAAGATTTTATTAAAAAAGAAAATATAAGAATGCGCTTAGGTATAAAAAGAATCGTTAGTGAAAATCAAATTTTTGGGTAATTCGATTGTTTCGGATCAAAGTAAACATTTAAAAACTCAAAAACTGATTGATGGTAGTTTCATTATTTCCCGTTAAAATATCTTCATATTTTACCCGACACCTACAACAACATTGCAAAAAAACTTCACAGTTGTAAGTAAATCAAAAATAATAGTAACTTTTTGGTTATTTTTTTCACGATTGTGCTCTTTATAACAATATGGTGTACTCCAAACTGTAGATGGATTAAATTAGTTTGTATCTGCTAAATGCTTATTATACTAATATCATGTGTCTATATCCATATAAAGTTACCATAGTTACTGCAGCACACCATTATTTATAGATGAATAAATATGAAATAATTAGTTGGATACCCAAAGTAGAAGGGTATAATATTGATGTACCTAATACAGTTAATTAAATATAAGTGTATTATGATACAAGATCTCCGGGGTAGTCTTAAGTATTTTAAGCTGAAAGCACTACGAATGTCATTATACTCCAAACATATTACATACATATTAAAAATGCCTACTCAAAATCAATATTTTATGGTTGAAAATGTATTAAGATATTCTAATATTTATAGGTACTACGTGATTATAAAATTATGAACGTAATACATTATTATGAACTATGCAATCGATTTTACAGTATTTTCACAAGCACAAGATTTATCTGGTTATTGAAAGTTATTGGGTTTCGATAAATTCAGCTCTTGGCATAATGACCATAATAATCCTATAGTGGTCAATGTAGCCTCAATAAACCAATAACAAAACCCTTGTCGTGGCCTGGAAAGTTTTTAATGCAGAGATTATATAAATCTTACTTTGTTAAAATTAAAAATAATAAAAATAAAAACAAAATAAACTAAACTAAAACATAATCCAAAGTATCTTTAGTAGTTTAATTCAATGCTTTTATAATTAAATATAATTATTATAATATCATCAATTATTAATAACTGTATTTTCCATAAGGTATATTATACGGTATTACTAGCTGCATAACCCGACTTTGACCTGGAAAAAGTTAACAAATATAGAACCTTGGTTTTAGTGTACCCCAGTTAACGGGAAAATCCACGTCGGTGTATCTCGCTTTGTGAACTAATTCAACCCAGATGGGCCCATCATGAATTGGATAAAGCACTTGGCATATTTTTGAACTTGGTTCAAACTACTCTCTAAACTTTTCTGATATTTCTAAAGACAATCGCTGAAATTTTCTTCGAGCCGCAATTTTCGAGTATCTATGTAAGCTATACAAACATTAATTTTAAGACATAACATATTATGCAAAAGTCACTTATATTTCTGTAATCAATATAACCCATTTGTATAAGCAAATTTTATTATATTATTATATTCAATTTTCGTGATCAAAAACAAAATGCCTATTAACAACAGCTAGGTATATATTCAGTGGCGTCGGAGAAGGGGGGGCAGAGGGGGCAATTGACCCCTCAGATATAATCCAAAGGGGCAAAAGTATACTATTGCCCCCCCCATACTACATTAAAATTAAAGGGTAACAATCGTAAATTACGTATACGTTTAATTTATACGTTTACTTATTCAAAATTGGTCACATTTTCTTGAATATGCGTAATAATACTATTATTATTATTATTATTATCGATTTATTATTATAATTTATAACAAAATACATACTAAACATATTGAGTAATTCTTATAAGCATTTTCTGTCTGAGTACTTTATCAAATTATAATGGGAAATTCCACGACTCACCAGTCCCGGATAGTTTACTCACAACATAATATTATCATACCTATGCTGAGCGTTCTTTTAGTGCTTTAAGAAGACTAAAAACATATTTAAGATCTACAATGACCCAAAAGAGATTAACTCATATGATGATATTACACGTTCATAAGTCTATGACAGCAAACATTGATTTGAAGTTAATTGCCAAAGAATTTGTTTCCAGAACTTCACAAAAAAAATCAACATTTGGAAATTTTTACTAATCTTGGCAGTAACAATTTAAAAAAAAAATATTTCCAAAGGTTAATTTCCTTTGTGAATTTTATTTTATTGTATTTATATATTGTTACTTTAGAATATAACTAAATATATAAAGTAGATACATTTTTTTATATTTCATTTATTATATTTATTTATATTAATATAATATACTACCTATATCAATATTAAAAGAATAAAATATTGAGAAAGGATTTCTGTTATTAATCACAAATAAAATATATGTATTATAATTGTTATTAGGTTTTTATGTTTTGCCCCCCCTCGTGAAAAATAGTTCCTGCGCCACTGTATATATTGGTATTAATATGATATATTTAGGTTGAAAAACGAAGCTATAAACACTTTCCGATTCTCAAGGAATATGTTTGTACATGTTGTGCTAATGAGATAAGTGGTTTCAAAGATTAGCAATTACTAACAAACGCATATTTTTTATTTATAAAAAAAAAGATAATTTTATAAAATAAAAAATTCTAGTTACACTTTTTAACATAATTTATTTACGTGGGTGAGTATAATTATAAATTACTACCTTTTTTTAATGTACATAACCTATTTAGTTTTTATTATTATTCCAGCAACCTAATGTGAAAAAAATAAAATAAAATAACTGAAATATGACTATTCCACATTATTTTCTGTATCAAGATTAATTTTGAAAGACGAAATATTTTAACGTTAGTCAAAGACAAATGATAGAGAGTAATATAACATTTATTTTTCTAAAAGTTAAACGATGAACTTTTATTAAGAAATTCTACAGAATTCTAGAAAACTCGATTATTTTTATTTTATCAAAATATAAAGCAATAAAAAGAGGCACACCACTGGAATTTTGAAGGCTCTTCAACTACCCTTATTTTTTTATTATCGAACTGAGCTTAAGAACGTCCGATTATTTTTCCAAATCACGTGCCATCAAAACTTATTGGTAATTGTGGCTGACAGTTTCATTTCCAATAAAACCATCTTATTTTTTAAAAAGACGTCACGATAGAACCAGTCGTCTTTTCACGGTCTCTGTTATTCATATGCCAGACCGTTGTGGAATCGAATTTCGTAAAATTTCGATTGTGCTAGTCTCGGATGAATACTTTAACATACGATTCGCTATAGAAATATAAAAAAAAGACATTATTGCCGTTTTTATGTGATATTTTTTAATGTTTTTAGTTTTTAAAGCTGATTTTTGTTTATTGTATTATGAATAATGATAAAAAACATTTTTATATTAAATTATAAATATTTCCTATTTGATTGAAAATAAAATTAACTCACTAATTTCGTAAATAATAAAACACGGGAAATTATATTGAAAATGTTGGAACATGGTTTAACATAAAAAAATTGGATATGCATATAAAATCAAATGTACAAATTATTTATCAATGTTATGCAAGAGTAGGAAAAATATATTTTACAATAGGACCTACGTATGACGCTTGTTAAAAAAAAACAACACAATAGTATTTATAAAAACTATAAAAAACTTTTTATTATTAATAAATAATTATTTAACTGCACATAAAAAACGAGTTACAAATTTACAATATTAAATATAATATTCTGCTTATTATTGTAATCTTAAATAATTAATTAAAAATATATTACCTCGGCATATGTTATACAACATTTAATTTCAATAATTTTCAACATTCTTAACTCTTATAAATATTTTAAGAATGGTATATATGTTGTTTTTATTGTACTTTTAGATTTAACTGCAATTTATATCATCCAAAAATAATAAAATAATTTATAATATTAATGACAATTAAAATACGACATAAACTGATGCATGGTATGTGGTACGTGAGTTCAGTTATAGTTGATAGGTGAATAACTAATATAGAAAAATAAATGGAAAACTAAATTGATGTAAGGGAGATAGAAAAAAGGCAATCAAAAATTAAATGGGAAAAAATGACAAACTGCTTGTTCCATATTATGATTTATGAAGAATGAAGATTCTAAACGACAAAATACTGAGTTTAAAAATGATATAGTATAATGTACGTTATTATTTATTTCTATTACAAATTTGTTTTATTTGTGGAACCAGTAATAATTTATAATAATACATAAGAATAAGAATATATTAGATTGTTTAAATTATATATTTTTCTCATATACTCCTATTAAAACTTTAATTTTAGAAATTAATTAGTTTTTAAAAAGAAACTCAATCGACGTTAATAAGAATTTAAAATCCAGACAAAACTGCATTAGACAGACACTTGTATTGTTAAATAGTGAATATTAACTAATTGTAAATATTGATATTTACTGAAAATAACTCAGACATATGTAGCTCAGTGTAGCTTTAATTTCTTCCTGATGTAATAAAAATGTAACAAATATTCAACATAATTCATTGTTATTATTTTTATACATATTAAATATCTTTTAACACCTTTACCATACAATTTTAAGCAACTATACAGAGTTATTGATCTATTTACCAACAATCTAAAAAAGCAATCACTTGTTTATTAACGAACCTAATTTTCTAAATCGTTTAAATGTATTTAAAAGAGTCCCTATAATATTTTTAAATGTAGGTAAATTAAAATGTATCAGTAAAATACTTAAAGATCAAAGTAAATTCCAATTTAAAATTGTCTTAGAAAATACCTACAATAATTAATTATAACATTGTTATAGTGTAATGAACAGCATTACAAAATAACTGTAATATACGAATTAAAACGATTAATTTATAAAAATAATATCTCTGTACATAGAAGATTTGGAATGCATACAGAATGATACGTATAAATCAACAAAATCTCTATTGAACACATTTGAGGATATAATCTGTGCAGAGTATTGTCAAAACATAATGTTTACAAAACCTTGTATCTCAAATCACATAAATGAAATTGAACTTCAAACTAGGTGCGTTAGTAAATATATTTTGTTTTCATTCTAATATTATTTATGTATTAAAGAAGAACATTTCAGAGCTGATTCACTGGTAATCACACATCACGTACAAAATTCGATGGATGAATGCATTAGAACTAAAAGTAACATTAATAGAATCGTCATGACTCACGATCGTGTCAGACGCACAAATGGAACAATCGTGAGAGGATTAAAAATTAACTCTTTGGTAAGTAATACAATTATTATATAGTTTTATTTTAGGAAACTTAGGCAATATATAAAAGAATGATTAACCATGAAATGTTATTCAGCACGAAGCCTATCTGAACTCTTCAGGAACTTTCTTAGTTATCATTATAAGTGGATACACTTAACATACCTAAACGTTTTTTCTGAAAAATTAAATTTTTAATAACGTTCATGGTTAAACTAAAACTTATTTATTTTTATATAAACTTTCTATTTTTTTTTATTCGTTTTTAGCATAAAATATTATAGTTCAACAACTATGTTATCTATTTTATGGACTTATATCATATGATTTTATTTCCAAAATTAAAATAGTGTATAGGTATAGTAAAAAAAATAATAAGCCAAAAATATGTATGATACAAAATTGAAAATGTTATTATAAATATATAAACAAAAGTAATATTCAATGGATAACATAATGGTTAAGGGTTCGTACGTCGGAAATGACTACCAATATACAAATAGAATAAAAAAAACTGTTTGCTACGCGATAAACAGGCATAAAAGTCGACGACAATATCAATTACGTAAATTTAACATTTTAAAAACGGTAATTGTTTCAGAATTGTATTACTGAAATAACTATTGAGTTTTATATTTTTTTATTCTAACTTAAAGTTCAACGATATTTATGGCACGTGGGTGTATAATAAGATTATATATACAGTAATATCATATCCTAACGTAACGTTGGTAACGTTTCAAGAGTTAATTTTTTTTTTTTTGAAACAACTACTACGTAAATGGCCTTAAAATTAAATTTAAAAAGCTAGGTATATATTTATTAGAATGTACTAATACACGAAAAACTTGTTTATAAATTAAAAAATATATTACAGTACATTCTTGTTTAAAATTATGGGTGATATGATATTGAGACGTAAAGATAAATTAATATCAAAATCATAATTCCAAAATCAAATTATGCTTTGAAACTGTATACGAATATAGAAAGTAGGTACCTAGTATGCCAGATTAAAATTAAATACTATAGACAACAAACGTTCAATCATTTATTTTATGTTCACACTAAATATTAATCAAATTTGTAAGATAACTTGTTACAATTGTCGATCTGAAATAATAGTTAAACACCTTATTATTATATTAACAGCATTCAGAGCCGAATGATGTAAATCAAGAAAAGTGCTCAAATTATTTTAACCTTCTCTATTGATTTCTTTATGAAATAAAATATTTATTTGTATGAACTATATAATGGTTGATCAAAACCATTAAGATTATAATCATGAATATTTTAGTCAAGCTACCATTAAAATAAAATGATTAAATGTTTTATTTTCATAAATCCGTATAACTATTTTATGATATTATCATAGTATAATATAATATATTTAAAACCCGCAGACAAGCTAATAGTATTTATGGGTGCAACTTTAAAATTTCTTACGTACTCAAACTTTCGAGACAGTATAGTTCAAAATTTCAAATGTAGTAATACTTGAACGCTTAATTTTCCTTAGCCTCAGGTTACATGTTACAGTGACATGTGTCTCATAATTATTAAAGAATAACATTTTGACGTATGACGTGTTTTTTATTATTATTATTATTATTATTTTATACATTTTAAACTGAATAAATTACTTTTATATCCGTGAGCCAAATTTCGTTATTAAATAAGTTTTTATATTATTCGTATGCAATTTTTATCACTCGCTTTACGTCTGTTGTCCTTACCTCCTAGTTATGGTGCATACATGCAGCATGCTACGTTGCTTACTGTGCCAAACGCATGCTTAAAAATTAAGATTGATGACGCCTCAACAGTCTATTATTTACCTAACCCCATAGGTGAATATCCTGTTAATATTTTTATTTATTTTTTTTTTTTTTGAGGGGTTGGACTTTAGTATATTTAGTTGAAAATATATCCATGGGGGCCTTGCCCTCTACCCACTTATCTATCTTACCGTTACAATATTTTACTTTTTTCTAGAACTTTTTGTTTATGCTAGCAAAATTCATCGATCTGAACAGAATAAATAAAATATTTTATTTTTTATTTTTTTTATTAGTTAAAATAGAGTATTATTACAATCTGTAATATATATTATATATACCTACAATACAATAAGTAAATTTGAAAGCTAATATAAGGTAAATAACATGAAATGGCGTGAGGAAGGAGGCCAACCAGTGTACCAGTGATACCCTCTAACTTGGGAGAAAAATATTTTATGAAACTAGAATATAACATTTTTTAAACTGTCGTCCACTAAAACCATGGTGTAGTTTGTATTAAAATTAATTACAAATTGTAGTTTTGAACCTTACACGTACCTACTAAAGTTTCAAAAGTTTAATTAGATTATTTTCCCTATTACGATTTTCGAACGACACTTATCTTAATTCCAGTTTAGTTCAAAATTTGAACCATCCTTTAAACTTTAACAATTCAAATAAAGTGTCCTTTCAACAAAAAATTTACTTCTTCTATCTTTGTTTTAAATTGCATATACCTTGGCTCAAACAATTGTTGCTTAAATGGATTTTATGTTTGTAACTTCAATATTATTAACTACATTAGTTAATAGTGTTAAAATGTAAGTCTCTATAGATCTTTATTTTTGGAGTTATGACTAAATATAATTAACACGCACTTCAAAATTTAGAAAATTTGCCATTTTTAGTCAAATTTTAATAGTCAAGCTTAATTGTTTAATACAACAGTATTTAATAATAATGATAAAAATAAATTGCACAATTATTGTTGATAGTATTTCCCAAAATCAAGGCGATCATAACTTCAAAGAGGTGTTCAGATAAATTATTGTGATCAATATAATAATTAATCATGAGTTAAATCAAAAATTCAAAATTAAATAAACAAAAGTAGTATATTTTAAGATGGTTTTAACTTATAAGCCGTTACATGCAGACTTAAATGCCTATCTATATTCGTATTTTTCGTCACTTTTGCGATCAAATTCCGATTTTTAAAATGCAATACATCTACAAGTCTATTGTTATAATATGAACAGACATTGATTTGTGTTTACCGTAATAAGTTCATACAAAGACATGGTTAGAATTATTGACATTAGTAAGAAAAAAAAGATAATAAGAAATAAGAATAAATTGTTATGTGCACATTTCCGTCAATTATAATTTACAAACAACATTCATTATAGCATGGTATAAAGTTATTTATTATGAAAGTAAGGATAAAGTATGTTAGTTTTTAGTTTGTACAATTTAATGAGTACATAATAATGAAAGATGACAACAACAATAAAAAACATACAATAATATATTGTGTAAAGTGTGTGAAAATGGTCGAATTGATATGGATATTCATCATGTGAATAATCAATGCCTGTAATTATTTTTAATTAAATCTAAAAATTATCTACTAAGGTATGAACTTTAAACGGTCATTAAACGGTCTTTAAACATGGAAAAACACGAGCTCGTTGATTAAAAACGAACAGCTATTATTCCTGACTAAAGTAGGTACTAACATTTTACTACAATGTACAAAAGATTATTTCATAATAATAACACTATCAATTATGACATTAAAACATTAAATTCCTTAATAATTTGGTGTCGCACTATTCCCGAATAAAAATTTTGAAACTTATAAGATGAATACCAAATCAATTAAAACATATTATATTGTAGAACGTTTCTGTTGTTTTGAACTAATTTTAATGAATATACGTATAAGTTAACACGTCATAGAAGTATGACACGTACTCATTGCTTATAGTTTTATCCATTGGCCCTTATTAAATTATATAAGGTACCCCCACATGGTTTTTCAACAGATATTTTAATAACTGATACACTTAGACTTGAATCCACGTTGAAATCTTCAACATTATTTTTCTGGTTTTTTTTTTTTTTTGTACTGCGAGAAATTTTCAAAATAATATTTTTTTAAAGAGTTAACCAATAAAACAAAAAATAACATAATATTATCGTATATTCATTTTATATTTGTCGTTTCTAGTGAAAACTCTAGTGAGTTTCAATCACAGAAATGTGTAGCTGTACGCTACTCGTACATCGTATGCGTAAATTGTACTGGCGTATTACCTGTATCAATACACACGTTTAACAAGGTGCATTAATAATTAGTGCAACAAAACACATAGGTACTTAATATACTATATTAATTTAAACTTAATATCGCGGTTAGTTAATTTATAAAAACAAACACAATGTGCGTATTGTCTATTTATGTATGAACAAAAGCGTGGGAGGGGAGGTAATTAGACACATTTTTAATAGTTTACTATGCAGGATTGTATCACCAAATAGTATACCAAAAACTTTCATCCAAATCTTTTCCTTGAACTAGGTAAGTGCTTATTCAAATATTAAATATAAGCAAATTGGTTTTATAACCATTTAATGGGTGTCCTGTAGCGATACAAACCTCTTTGATAGAAACTATCACTCTTTTACTTTTAATTATAGTAGGTAAGTAGATTATCTTTCAAAAATGTTGATGTATCATAATCGAAATTCAAACTATTAGTTTCTGAGTTATTAAACTTTATGTAGAGCTAAGCTGCTAAAATGTCACAATCAGAATATTTGTTTCAAGAGTCCATACTTCGTTTGGTGTGTAAATATTATCAATATGCTTAAACATTCTTCTATGAGTATTGGTTTGAAAATTTATTATAGAAATCAATTTAAGTGTTTTATAATTTGTAAAAATTTTCCGAGTGTAAAAAGTACCACACTATAAATATTACGTATTATATTTTTGATTTTATGTTATATTATTAATCATTAGGTAACTATTATAATGCATATGTGTTTTATTATCAACTAACTATTTATATCTGAAAAAAGATTCTCTCTTACAATAGAGAGACTTTGATAATATGATTATTATCTTTACTTTCACCTACTTAAAAATTCCAAAAATCAAATTTCGAGTATTTAGTGCATGCTTTAAGGATAAAATTGTGGAGAACATGCAATATGTTAAATGGCGAGTTGTTAGTTATAAAATAATAATATTTGTACGCGTAAGATGGTTGACTATTTTCACCCTATATGACTAAAAATGATATATTTATACACGCTCTGTTTATGGGTTTAGTGATTACTAGTACACTCGGTTCGTATATTTGTACCGTTGACATAATATATTATTGTAGTGATTACATTCATACGTTTTAAACTGTAATTAAAAAAAAAAAGCTGTCAGACTTATATCAGGTAGGCTTGGTCTACTTGGACGGGTGTCATTAAATCTTAAAGCAATGATAAATGATCACATTAGGAAAACAGTTCCGAGTGGAGCTTAGTTAACTATGCTATTAATTGTATGTAGCGTTGGTATAGGTTAGTTAGTAATACCTACGTATTCACATGACGTTCGTGACGAACGATTATAAATCAAGACTTTCGAGATATTTTAGAAATAAAGGATAGTATTAAAGTAGCATTGTGTTAACAAGTCATTGCTTAATCAAAGCCAAAACTTAAAACTACATTAAAAAAATCTAATTAATGTGGTTCAATTTAAAAAACAAAAACAAATGTCACCCAAAAATCATATAAATAATTGGCATATTTAAAAAATAAATCGACTTACGATCACTAATATTTATTATTTGTTATACTATTTAATAAAAAAAAAAAGTTTAAATGTTCAAATACTAATTCATTAGGTTAGTGATAACTTTATTAGCTAAACATTGTACTAGATTAATATACGTATCTACTTGAGAATGTGTATTTAGGTACTTACCAGCTATTACCATTGATTATAAATACTGGTATTTATAATCAATGGTATTATTAATAAGTACTTCAATAAATGTAGACCATATTATTATACTTTGATATAAGTGGAATTAGAATAATTTCTTGATATTTTTATTTGAAGAACCATTGTATTCATTGCGCGTATAATATACCATTAATTACACTTTGTAATATGACGTACAAATTAGAACCCACGTTTCGATTTTGTTATTTATAGGGATGGGATTGCTTTTCGATTAGTTATAACTAATCACAGTTAAATATTACACAAACATTGAGTTATATTAAAGTCTCTATTAACAACGAATTTTCAAATCTTTGACAATCGTAAATATTGTCAAATTGTAAAGTTTATTGTTTAATGAAGACGTGGCATGTATTTAACTAAATATTCAATTTATATATTATCAAATATTAATTAAGTGATTTAACATGACACATAAACTACCCAAGTGGACATCCCAAGTAGTTCATATGCTTAGGATAAAGGTTGTTAAAGTTTAATTAACGAATAGTTGAAAATAAAGATAAGGGAAAAATCTTTTAGATTTTGTCAGAGACGAGAAACCATTACTCGTCCTAAAGTTTTTAAGGTGGAAAATCCCAGTGAAAGGGATTGGTCAAAATAATTTAAGTGGGTCATCTAAATCAAAATTATAAATATGATGCTGGACAGCTTTTAGGGCAAAATCTTCATTAGCACACCATAATTTAATTTCTAGCGTAATTTTATACCTCCCTATATACTGCTATCGATTTTGGTGTCTTATTATTGTATCTCAACAAGGTTATCACATGAAATGTATTTAAGTATACCAGGGGACTTATGACACTTCTCTCCTAGTAGTACGTACTTTTGTAAATACTAAATAGTATTTGTTTTTTTCTAACAAAATTTGGAGTTTATGTAATATTGAATAAATAATTGCAATTGATTTAGCACGATAACACAATTTTAGGTATAATATATTTTTCCTTAATCCTTATATACTAAATAAAATAACAGTCTTTTTTTATGTTCTAATTTTCTGACGACACTATTGAACTTTTTTTTAAATTTTTTTCACAGAGTTGTTCCAAATACTTTCTTGAGTGTCACCACGTCGCCAATTTTTTTATTTTTTTGTCCGAGGAAGTGTAGAAGTGGTGTATTTTATTTAAAGGTGACGGGTTTTTTAGCGTGTCATTTAAATAATTTAACGATTTTCATTTTACAAAGTTGTTCCAAATACGCATCCGAGTGATCTATTATTTCGAATTTTATTGCTACTTAAGAAAATGTAAATCATGTTGTTTAAGAAGTTGCTCCGTATTTTTATTCGTCATTTCAGTAACTGAACTGTAATCCGCTTTTATGTTTGAAATGTAGGTACCTTTAATGTCTGTTGTTTATGAGGAATGTACATGAACAGATTATATAATCATTTACGCACTCGGTCGTAATTAAAGACTGGCCAAAATTATATACTATAAATTTATTTACATTTTGTTAGGTACATAAATAGTTGTAGTATTAAATACATGATAGTCGTATGGAAAACACAGATCACTTTATTTTTATAGCACGACTAGCTGAATCATATACATCGAAAAATGTAGTTTTAACTTTTACATTACTATAACGATTAGTTAAAATATATTGTTTTTATAACCTTATCTATAATCGAGATACGCCGATATACGTAGCACCGCATTTTAGGTGTGATCATTATTCCCGGGTGAAGTCGGGTGATACAGCTAGTATTATATATTATTAGTATCGTGGTCGAAATTCGACCAGAAAACCCGTTTTAATATCGTAAAATCAACACGCTCTAATATATTGAATTTTTACCGTGCACACAGTATAGTATCAGTTTTTATGCTTCTTCTCCTTGTATTCTTTATATGATTTTAATTGCCTAAATGACTAAATGGCAACATATCTATAAAATAAAATATATTTTTTTTGTGCACCTTTACTCGACAGTACTTTTCTAATGATAAAATATCGATTTTTCCACTACTATTTGTTTATATACAATGCGGAATTATTGGTACGATAAAAAAAGTGATTGCGTATCTTAATATAGATACCTACCATAAGTTGACATTTTACAACAAGGATATTTCACTTTGTTTGTGCATTCAAGTTACACGAACAACAGTACAAATCAAAAATATAAGCCACAAAATCATAGAAGCGGCGCTTATTGACTAAAAATACTATTAATAATTATTATTATTATCAACAGTGAAAACGCCGTGATTCTGAATATTGTCTTGGATGTATACATTTTACCTATACAACACGCCGTATTAAAATTATATTTTTTTATTTCGTTAAGTTATATAATATAACTAAAATAATATATTGTGTTTTATTTTAAATGGAAAGACGACGAAATTATACAGTTCGTAACTCAAATAATACATATTTGCAGTTTAACGGTAGTAATTCTATAACAAACGTAAATGTGTTGATCATCTTTAAATAATTATTTAAACTTTGATGATTTTTGCTTAGAAAAAAATTATTTTAATTAATTTACATAAAAAAGTAACTATTGCATGACTTAATGTAACGGTATATTTGTATTTAGAGGGCTTCACGTTGTGAAAATAATATAAAAAATATGGTAGAACAATTAGAACGACAAAAACAGTATTATGCAGACATCATTAACGAACTAAAATACAGAATATTGTCAACAGAAGAAGAAAATCGGGCAACGTTTGCAATGTATTCTCAAATAATGAGGTAAAAACTAAAACTAAAACTCTTTTAATATTATTTAACCATGAATTAATTCTAATAAAAATCTAGTTGAGTTATGGTGATAGGTAATGAGGCCGTGAACAGCAGGTAGCCAAGTTAATACATATTATAACGTGGGTATTTCATAATCAGTTTTATGCATTGTTGTGGTAGTAGTCCGTAAAGTAAAATATTATTTACGTTTTTCAGTCTTTTTTACTAATTTTTTATATATTTATGAAAAAAATAAAAATATGTTGAGCTATAAACATTTTACAAGTCACAACCGACGAGATATGTTTTTGAATAAATATTTTACAATTTCTAACCTTTAGATGTGGTACTGACATAAAACTACTAGTACATTTCTTTAAAAATATATTTCAATATTTATTTTGTATATAATTCCCTTGACTTGTTACCATTGTGACCACTTAATAGACTGTTATATTTTTATTTTTTTTATAACGTTTCAAATTACCTAGTAAATTTTATTAGTTGTTTAATATTAGTTACGTAAGTATTTGCAAGTATTTTTACTAATAAAAATCAAATTTCTTTAATAATAAATAGTAATAATCAGATGTATCGTTGTAATATATTATTATTTTATATTGCTTAAGGAGTACCTATTTTCTAAATAAACTTAAATGAATACTTGATGCAACCCAGTACCCACACACACACTTATAATTATGATGATATATAATACTATTAAGTATTAACACATATAATGTAGGTAATAATAACAAATTAAAAATACCTACTTAAAATAGTTAAACTTAACCAGACATAAAATATCGAGTATTTTCGTTGGGGGTTTGGTTTTTGGTTCCCAAAATATTTGTTGAAAATAACCTGATATAGATTCTACTAAATAGGTACCATCTAAGAATTGAAAATTTCTTACAATTATACAATAGTATGTATAATATTTTGTTTACATAATTTAAGGCTCTTCGTACAGATTTTTAGCTGCATATATATGAGATGCATTCATCGTAAATTTAGTTAATATTCCCAAAAATAAAAACTAGAAAAGTTAGGAAGAATACACCGTATATAACCCCGTAGACTACTGATTATGATTTTTCCTGAATAATAGAGGATATGTGCAAGAAATGACCAAAAAATATGCTCGATAAACGATTTCAAGTCTAAGTCTACAGTAAAAGTATTGAAAATTTATAATTTTAACAATAAAATAAAAATATCGTGTTATGACTGCTGACGAATATAAGGTACATAAATATAGTAGATTGAAAAACTTAATTTACAATTTATTTATTGATAATTAAAAATAAGAAAAAATATTTCTACCATGTAATATACCAATACTACAGGTTCTTATTTTCGGTAATGGTAAATTGGGTCCCAAATGACCCTTACTCGGTAAATTGAGTCCCGGCTAATAATTAAAAAAATAAAAATAAATTTATAACCCGATTTGAGTTTATTTAATTAAATCAATATCAATGAAGTTTTTACTAAGTACATTATATATACATGTATATAATAATAATGACATTTATTTTTTTGATTATTAACTGGGACCTACAATCTTTTTTTTCGTGGGACCCAACTTACCTACTACTCCCCCCCCCCCCCCGACTCAACTTACTCACTACCTGTTTTTTCCCGGGTCTCAATTTTCCGTTTTCAAAATGTACCAAACTTACCTCGGAGTTTGGACCCAATTTACCTAACCCCCTTATTTTGAATGAAATATACAACTTTAAATATGCCAAATAAAACTGGGAAAATTCAAAAATAGAATGAAAATAGGGATAATTACAACATTCACTATTTACTTTTCTGTATTACAAGAATAATAATCTTTTATATTTCTTGATATTTTCATAAAATATGCAAATGCTTGGCAGAAAAATAAAAATCAATCAATTTATTCCTCTTATCGAAAATGAAATATTATGGCATTATATTGCAATCGTATTTAAATATAGGTGCCTAAATATAATTTTGTATAAATAGTAATATTAAATAAATTTGATTAATTTACAATGTACAAAATATAATAAACTTTACTGAAAGACCCAAAAAGTAGAGTAAATAACAGTATTCCGGGTGAACAGCAATTATTTAAAAACAATAAGAAATGACGGGCTTGATCGATATCGCGCTGCACCCGAAACCGCGAAGTCTGCGCACGCTTCTAATAATATAGTGGCCAAGACGTGCTGCTGTCATAATTTATGATCGACTGTTAAAATAAAAGCCACGGCCAACCAATCAAATTTGTTCAGCAACATCATTTTTTTTTTTTTTGTATTTTGTCCACGGAGTGAGTGGGTTTATAAACGTATATAGAGTCACCAAAACGATACCTGACACGGCCATACGATATCACACGCTCGTACCCTGCAGTGTATGATGTCGCAATTTTCACTCATTTTTGATGTCCCTCGATGGTAATCGCGGGGAAAAAAGTAGATCATTCGTGGCATTCGTATCACACGCGCGATGATCGATTGCGATGCAGCATAATAATTCATAGGCTCAGCGCGCGATAACCAGACGACTCCATTTTCCGACGGACGTAAAAAAAAGTCGGCCGACGTTTTGACGTGACAAATAGATATGATTGATTGTTATTTTAACGGTTTACAGATTACTGAACAGTCAGTTGTGTCGTATTCCGTGAATTTGCTATCATATAGCTAGTTAACAGAAAACAGTAACGTTGAGTAATAGCGTATATTATTATTTACATATTATTATAGGTAGTAGTCAAGTCTAGATCACAGAATAAGGACTACATCAGTCATCTCTACATTTGTCAAATATAAAATTTTAGTCGATTTTTATTTACCATATTATTATGTGTAATAACTTAGCTCATAGACAAAGCATAGTCAATTTTATAACCATTACATTATACATTTAACTGTTCAATTTATATTCTCATACTAGAAAACAGGGTTAGCAAGCGGCAGTGTACAATATTGTATTATATTATTTTGGACCTTATTTAAATCTTTGAATACGTTTTACCTATGTATGGTGTTAGTTTGAACGCAGGTCATAAGGTCTAGGACCTGTAAAATACAACTAAGGAGAATGTATTTATATTAATCCTAGAACTCGGTTCCCAGATCGGTTTAGTGTAGTGAGAATTAGTCATCCTACTACTCCCTATAACTGAAAAGGATTAAGTATGATTATCGAAAGTCAGTTGGTTTGTAAGAACAAGGGATACTGTAGTATAACTATATAAAAAATATGGAGCCATAAAGTGGTCTATTGTTCATACAAAATTCGTCCGAAAAACTCAAATCACCCCTTATTATTTGAGTTTTCCTGTTTTTAGAAAACACATTTATAGTCGGTGGCTGGTCGTAATAAGTAATTCTGATTGCACATCTGCACACTAATCACTAATATAGTTGCTTCAACATCTTTCAGAACGAGACATTAATCCGAACTATTTAATAAAAATTATTCCTCTAACCGTACCTATATCGCTCATATTATTATGTTGGATCGTGCGAGCATATTACATATTATACCACGGAATATAATAATGTATACCGTGTATTAAATATTTATTAATTTAGGTACCAAACAAAATGGACTATCCATCAGGAACGCTCGTTATACCTGTACTGCAGCTCAGCGGTTTGACCGATTTGAATTGTATTCTATAACCAATCGGACTAGTCTCTAATCAAACTGCATAATATTATATTGTACCTAATATGTCTGAATGATATGCAAAGACAATTACTTTCCAACACAGGCGTTATATATGAAAGTTTATCGACCTACCCCCAAAGCATGTTGGGGAGAGCGGGGCAGCACCATACCATTAACTTCTAAGCGTTGTAGAACTTGCAATATTTTAAGAATTTGAAATTGGATTGCGTAATTATATCACAAATATTGTCATAATATTTTATAATATATTATATGCATTTTTAAAAAAATCTTTAAGTCGAGTTTAAAATAAAATAAAATTTTGAAAGTACTAAAATATACGATTTTGCCCCATAGGTGGGGTAAAACCGTATAAGTCTTGGGGCAAAACCGTATAGATGGTTTTATGATCTAAAATAGTAGAAATATAGCCGGTGAAAAGGCACACTGCAATACATTTTAATATCCCCCCTCCCAAGCCCGTATACATGGTAGGTTAGGAGTTCAACCCCCCTACATTTTTAAAGTAGGTATATATTTATATATATATTTCGTATGTATTTTTAGTTCCTGTATTAAAAATATTTTAAATACATACATAGTTACGAACCATCTTTAATAAAAAGTTATCAAATAAATTATAACATGTAATAATAAAGCCACGTATAAAATGTCATAGGTACGTTTATGCCCAACGGTTTTGCCCCACAGTAGGTGGTTTCAAATTAACAGCAATTAACTAAAAATTATAAGCAATTTTCCCCCAAATTTTATCATTAAATAATCTATACTTACTTTTCCGTACATTTGATGCACCTTTTTTTCATATCAAACAAAGTTAAGTATAAAAATTTTTAATAACAATATTATATGAAAAAAAAAATTAGGGATTATACATATTTTGCGATAGCAGGAATTTGAGCCGGAATTTATTATAAATGAGGTTAATATAGTTATCGATAACAATAAACATATGGTCATAGAAAAATAAACATTAATAATTTTTTTTCTATATTCACTCATTGTTCAGATATCTTATCATACTGTTATGCCTCTCGTACGGAACCACCCCACTCTTCACTACCTGAAAGACCGAAACCCTTAAGCATTCTAGATTATGATCACACTTTCACACTAAACACGATTACACGAACAATGTACCGCAACTGCAGACCTATAGGCGTTATAAAAATAATTAGAAAATAAAATTAAGAAACGTCTGGAAAATTGACGTCCCTGTTTGAATTAACGTTCTATTGCCATGTAACACAAAATATATTTTTAACATGATAAATAATAATAAAAAAATGTATAAATAGCTTTAGCATTGAAATTTGAGTAATTTAATTAAGCAACAAAATGTTTCAGCAACGCGATGAACCTTCAAATGAAATGTGATTGTATACAAATAGTATGCGAAACTTGTTCAAAAGTGTACATCAAAGTATCGCATTACGAAGAACTCTGCCAGCAGAATGGCAAGAATTTGAATTTAAAAATTGAAGACTGTAAATCAGAACTTTCTATAACCGAAGAAAAACGGTGATTATAGAATATAACTTTAAAGGCATTTTTAAAATATAATTTACAAGTATTTACTATTTTAAAGAAAACCTCATCAAATCTAAACTTAAAAATAGTACCTAACAGTTTAATTGTTTTGATATGCATTAGAAATATTAAAATTATTATTTTTGAGAAATCTTTTAATTCTATAGTAATTCAATATTGTCGGAATGGAATGATTTTCAAATCCAATCAAATGAAATATCGGATAACTTATCCGAAATCACTAACAAAGTAAGATTTTTGATATAATTTATAGCATACCATATGTAAGTAAACTGTTTATTCCTCCAGTTTGTAAGTTACATTATTTATTATTTAATTGTATATAGTTAAATGCTTTCTCAAAAAATGTATTGTTGATTGATGCGTATTACCGTTGCAAATATATTTAATGTAATATGTCAAATACATATTGATATAATATTGTATACCCACAAAGTTAGCTCGGGGAACATAATAATATTATGCCTACATCACTCGACCCGTATTCGCAATAATTAAATTATATTTTTCTACGGTACACGGTATACCTACATTATAATATTTAACAGCGAATTAATTAGATGCAATAATTTCTGCGTGTTTACAATTATTCAAAATACCGCGTGCGTACGAGGCATTTGCTTTTTCACTATGGTACCGCATTATTATAACAATAATAATATTATACTCTCAGGTGAGTTACCTTGGCCCCCACCATTAAATCTAAATATATAAAAATTAATGTTGAATTATGTAATATCATTTGTAACCATTTAGCAACCACCGAAAAAATTTGTAACCACCACAGCCGCTCAAAGCTGGTTTTCTGTATGAGTGAAGGGGCCGTGGTGACGTCACTACAGCCCGCCACTACAGAAGTTCGACTCGCAGGTATTTGAAACCTAGTGGAAATTATGTAATATCATTTGTAACCATTTGTAACCACAAGAAAAACATTTGTAACCCACCCACAACCGCTTAAAACCCAGTTTCTATGTGGCGGGGCCGTGGTGACGTCACTACAGCCCGCCACTACAGAAGTTCGACTCGCAGGTATTTGAAACCTAGTGGAAATTATGTAATATCATTTGTAACCATTTGTAACCACCAAAAAAAAATTTGTAACCCACCCACAACCGCTTAAAACCCAGTTTCTATGTGGTGGGGCCGTGGTGACGTCACTACAGCCCGCCACTACAGAAGTTCGACTCGTAGGTATTTGAAACCTAGTGGAAATTATGTAATATCATTTGTAACCATTTGTAACCACAAGAAAAACATTTGTAACCCACCCGTCACCGCTCAAAACCAAGTTTCTATGAGGTACATTTCCCCAGATCCCCTAAATTGGAATTTTCGTTTATTTCATATGTTTGTAAGTCATTTGTAAAGGTTTGTAAAGATATTTTTTTCGTTTGAAAATAATTCGTATTCCTAGAAATCAAATATTACCTATGGGGGGGGGGGGGGCTGGGCCAATGCCCGGAATCTTTTGATTTTTATACAAAAAAGCCGAGAAGAAAAAACTATTCAAAAAATCTAAATTAGAAAAAAAATCTGTATTTAATAAAAAAT